>LUFD01000180.1:7721-54190 GCA_003025255.1 Cordyceps pruinosa
CTCGCGAGGCTGGAGGTATATTTTTGTACTGGAAAGTGCGACATGTGGGAGCTTTTGTGGGTGCGGGACGATGTTGTGAACCTCTTGTGTGAGTTACGGAATGTAAAGTGAAGCCATCGCCACTTTTGCTTGTAAGTGAGCCTCGGCCAATGCGATCTTATGCACACCACCGAGAATACCCGCATCAAAGGAAAATTCTCCTTACCATTGATAATATATAAATTAGCAAGAAAATCCACTAGCCGCACATTACTTTCCCCCTCAAAGCTCCAAGTCCTTCTGCACCATGGTACCCACCAGCACCTCGCACGCCAGCGTCACCCTCAGCTTACAACCCTGATAGCCCGGCACGCCGACCACGGCCTCCTTCCCGCCGCCGCTCCCCTCCAGCCTCTTGACGCTGCCCCTCCAGAACCACAGCAGCCTGCCCTTCTCCGCGCCCTCGTCCCCGCGGCCCTCCATCACGCACGACACCCACGGCGTCCTGTCCTTCCACGCCGGCACCGCCCTGTTCTCGAAGCCCATGACGACGCGCACCATCCACAGCCCTCCCCCCGCCGCCTCGCTCTCGCCCAGGCTCTCCGCGCCCAGCGTCAGCAGCGGGAACCGCGCCAGCTGCCGCCGCAGCTCCTGCCCGTACGGCGGGTTCCTGCTCAGCAGGCGCTCGACGTGGTAGCCCTCGAGCGCCGCGAGGCGCCGCACCGTGCGGACGCCCGCGTCGCGCAGCCGCCGCGCGCGCGCGGCCCCGATGCCCGGCACCTGCAGCAGCTCGCTCCCGCCGGCGGCGCCCTCCCAGACGCCCGCGTGCAGGCTCCGGAGCACGTCCAGCGCCGCGCCCAGGCCGCGCCCGTCGCCGCGGTGGCCCAGCACGTCGGCGGCGCACCGCAGGGCGTGGTCTAAGACGCTGCGGACGCGCCGGAGGTCGCCGAGGAGGTCGCGCCGCGTCGCCTGCGTCAGCCGCGTCGCCGGCCACGGCTCGCCCGTCAGCTCGACCTGCACCAGCAGCGACGCCTTGTGCCAGGGCTCCGTCACCGCCGCGTCCCGGATCGGGTACGGGATCGCCGTGTGCTCGTTGACGTGCCGCAGCCAGGCCCGCTCGGCCGGCCGGATGGCAAAGGCCTGCAGCTCGGTGGCGGCGCAGGCAGTCTGGAAGACGGCGCTTCGGTCCGGCTGCGGTGGGATTTTGCAGATGCTGGCAAACGTCGCTGGCGAGAGAGGGTAGCGCTTGTGAATCTCGTCAAGAGCGTCCATTGGGATCGGTTTCAAAGTATCTCAATATCGAAGATAAAATCTGACGTGGACATGAAAGCAGAAGAGGAGGATGATCGTCCCACGACGTGGGCATGACAACTGCAAGCTCCATCTGCAAACGCTGCCAGCTGGCACCGACCCGCCAGGACGGAACACCGAATGACGATTCAAGGACACAGATTTGTTGCATCAAGAGGTATTCAGGGTGTATTGTCTAGAATATACATGAAATGATGATTGAGCAAGTATAATAGGTTGGTCGAAAAGGCTAGTTGCAGCCGCAGTCTCCTTCGTCATTGTCACCTTTGCCATCTTTACCATCGCCTTTGCCATCGCCCTTATCACCACCTTTACCATCCTTGTCGTCCTTCCCATCTTTACCTCGCTTTCCATCCTTGTCCCTCCTACCATCCTTGCCCCTCTTACCACTGCCACAGTCGTCACTGTCCTTGTCATCATCCGTGTTATCGCCTTGATCGCAGCTGCCACCACCCTTGCCTTTACCGTCGTCTTTCTTCTTACCACAATCACCGTCATCATCATCGCCATCACCATCACCATCGCCATTGCCATTGCCATCTCCATCACTGTCATCACAATCGCCATCGTCGTCGTCGTCACCATCGTCATCACCACCGTCGTCGTCGCCATCGGGGTCTTTCTAGCCTCGAGTAACTCCAACGTCGTCCCACGCCTTTCGGACAATCTTTCCAGCTTTGAACTCCTCTTCCGCCACATCAACGGTTACGTCGGCGAATTGCAGAAATGTGCATCTAGTCGGAATCTTGCCCGAATTCATGCTCTTCCACCAAATCTGGCCGGCCTTCTCCCAAGAGTAGCCACCGAATGCAACAGAAGCAAGATAGAAGGCTTTGTTGGGAATACCGGAAAAGATGTGGACACCGCCGTTGTCCTCGTACATTTGCTTAAAATCCTTCATGTTCGAAACTTGAGGATCTTTGCCCTACGACTTGGTTAGTACGAGACTGAGGAAGCGGTCACTGAACACAGCACTTACGAAGCGAGGATCATTATAGGCAGTTCCGGGTTCCTTCATGCTGCGGAGAGCCATGCCTTTCACACCAGGGAGGAGACAATCTTCGCCGATGAGCCAATCGGCAGCATCAGACTTTTCATCCTGCACCATCTGTTTGACCATGATGCCAACCACGTCCGAGACGTGCTCGTTCAGAGCACCAGGCTGGCCCTGGTAGTCGAGAGGACTGGTGTGCTCGGTAACAGCGTGCGTGAGCTCGTGACCAATGACATCGATGCAACCCGTAAAGTTGTTGAGGAAATTCCCGCCGTCACCAAAGACCATCTGGCGGACGCTGGGATCCCAGACTGTGTGTGTTAGTGGCGCGGCAACAATGTATCGAGTGAGGAGCTCGACTTACATGCGTTTTCATACGCCTCACCAAAATGAACAGAGCTGATGACATCGGCGTTTCGGTTATCGATGGAAGTCCACTGGAATTTCTCCTTGTAGAATTTCAAGACCGCTCCGACGTTGTCAAAGGCTTCGTTGACTGCCTTGTCCTCGACGGCCTTTTGGCCTTCGTCTCGAACAAGCTTGCCTGGCAGACTGTCCTCGCTGGTTGTGTTTTGGGCATCGTACACGGCCCGGCGTGTTTCTTTCTTTGGCTTAGGTTTTGCTTGTGCGCCAAGGCTCTGGACGTCTTGTTCAACGGTGCCTGCTATTGTTAGTGCCCGGTTTTGAAGGCGAAATGGAGGAGCGTGAAGACACTCGGATACCGGTGCGTACCTTGCTGGGCGGACTTGTATTGGTCGATGACGCCTTCGATGTGCTCGAGGTTATCCTTTGCACGGACACGTGTTTCTTCGTCGTTTACATCGGCCGCTTCCGAAATCTGGCGGAATACGTGCGGAGGGATAAACTGCTGTCGCGGCTGATTGGAACTGGCGTATCCGCGCGGCTGGGCGAGGGTGGCGAAAAGCTCCTTGCGGGCCAGGGAGACCTTGTCACGAGAGAGGAGGCATGCTTTGGCAGACTCGCGAATTTTATCGGGATTGCTCGTCGAGTCGGCAATGGCCTGGAGGAGGTGAGGAGGGACGATGTAGCAGCGTTGGTCACACATGGTGTGGGTGTAGCGATGCGTCTTGGAGGATGGTAGAGAGGGGAGCAGGTACAAAGATAATGGAGAGACGGGCAGAGAGAGGGATAAAGAGATGGAAGAGGAGATGGAGGGGAAAGGATGTGGCGAAAGACGCGATGGTTTTTATGTGTGCGAGGCAGCTGATCGTCACTGCCCAACAGATGAAGCTGGCTGCGTGGCCTGTGGTGCAACGGAAGGAACCTAAATTACGCAGAGCGCTAGTAGCGCTTTGTTGTTGCTGTTGCTGTTAGGAGGCCGACATTGGATCGTCAGCCTCCTCCCGTCCTTTTCTCGAGCTTGAGCTCAATCTCGCGTGGTGGTGGTGGTGGTGGTGTCTCGTGGACGAAGTGGACGATGTGGGCTGCCTCTGCAACAAACAAGCTGAATTTTGTCCAGCTGCCATCTGCCGATGGCGTTCAAACAGGTGAGAAGCCATCGACTTTCTTTCTTTTTGTCGCCTTTATTTCGGGTTTCCATCATTTTCTTCGTCCGCAAACCTTCCAACAGCTGACACGGCTGTGTCTTTGAGGCTGGAGCTGAGGTGCACACCTGTCGAAATCTGAAGCACACGAGGCATCTTGCTGCCTCTTCGGGCGCAGCGCCCATCAGCTTGTCGCAGCAGCCCCTCCAAGCTGAAGAGACTATTGGAGCAAGGATCGATCAGCGGACGGGCAGACTCCTACCCAACTCGCCACGAGTGCCATCCGCTGGTGACGACAGAAGAAGGCTCGCAGCCGACCGCCAACCATCGGCCACCCGCCCGTATCAACAGACAACCCGAATCGAACAACGCGCCGCATGCCACCTATCACACTAGTAATTACCGATCCTCCTTGCTGCTCGCCACTGGCAGCTCTTGGAGGGACGGGACGGCCAGCCCATCAGCTGCCCTCGTTAGTGTGGTGCGGGATGCCCCGCGAAACCCAAAATCCAACCAGAACGACAACCATCGGACGCAATCACAAGACGGGATGATGACGGCTTCACAAAGGATGGCTTTAGTGCTGAATGCGTCTCCTGGAACCAGCGGCAACTACCGCGAACATTGACGGAGCTACTCTTGGAAACGCACGATTGGCCAGGTTTAGGCAACCGCCCGCCTCGACAAGCCACGATACTTGCCGTCGTCTTCAACCACCCTCCTGCATCTACAGGAATGATGTAATTGTCAGCTGCATACTCCATTCCTTTCCTAGTCATCATCACCATCGCGCGCACCGCCCACGCCGGGCGCAATTCACAGCCGCCGCAAAACACCCATCTCGGCCATATCGACAGCAAGTACCGCCCGCTGTGCAAATCAACGCCTAGCAAAAGCGGTGTGCCCGCCCGCCTGCCCGCCACGTCTAACGGGATTCAAACAGGAAATGAAAGATCCAAGCAGGACCCCTCCTCACCCCTCACGGATTACAGCAGATTTTAGGACAGGGCGAATGGCGGCGAATGCCATCGAGACATTGGGATGCGCGCTGCGACGCTGACGCGGAAAATTAGTCCCTCTTGGGCATTGGTGAGCTGTTCGGCCGGGGCCAAGGCATACCGGCGCGGGGTTCCACGGTTGCTTCTCATTCGTCCATTCGCTTTTCGTTCCTTCTCTCGCGCCACGAGCGACATCTCACCGCACTCGTCATGATACCTGTTCCTGCCTATCACTGGGGCAGAGTGTATATGTATCTCCCCTCGTTTATCGCAGGGTCTCCATCCCCGCGTCGTAGTCCGTGTCGCAGAACAGTCCTGCTCAAGACCGAAGTCCGGCGGTGCTTGCGCAGGGCTGTGTAATCGAAAGATATAAAGAGAGAGCGTCTCTCACCGAAGGAGATCTGTTGTTCTTCATTCTATCTTGTACAGCAATAAAAGTACACAACTAGTCAACTTAATCAACCACAAACCCTCACCACACAACCGCAACAATGGCTATTGATCACATGGTCCTCAAGGTCCCTGCCGACAAGTACCAGGAGACGCTCAAATTCTACACCGAGGTCCTCAAGACCCTCGACTACGAACTCCGCCACTCGGTCGGCGACGTCGTGGCCGGACTCGGCCTCAAGACGGGCCCCACGGGCGCCGCCGACCTGTGGCTCGCCGCCAGCGACGCTCCCATTGAGATGCACGTTGCCTTCCGTGCCGACAGTATGTCCTGCCCTGCACCCGGCTCCCACAACCTACACAGGATACTCGAGATGCTGACGAAAGCAAAAAAAAAGACCGTGGTGTTGTTGACGCCTTCCACGCCGCCGCTCTTGCCGCTGGCGGCTCGGACAACGGCGCTCCGGGCATGCGCACCCAGTACCACCCGGACTACTACGCCGCATACATCACGGACCCCGTCGGCAACAACATCGAGGCCGTCCACCACCACGCTCCTTAGATATCGGACGCCCGGGATATATGAGTTTGATGAGATTGCAGTAATTTGTGCTAGAATAGTGTAGCGAAGCGTATACCAAATGGAAGAGAATTCAGCAGCATAAAGCTCCCCTCCCCACGTGGCCTGCCTTGACCCAGATTGCTACTTTTTCCATGAAAAAGTCGTTAAGTATGCTAAAGCGCTCATGACGCGAATGTGTGACTGTGACTTCGTTTCGACCACCACCGTTCAAGAAAATGCGAAGCCGGCGCTGCACACACACGTCTAGGGTGATTCACGGCGGTTAGCAGAGGGTGAAAGGAAGACAATAACAAAAAGGGAACCGTGCAGAACATAACACGATAGCCCTGCTTTGCCCGGCGCTTCGCTTGTAGATGTCCGAGCTCCCCACAGGTTGCACATGGCGATGCCCGGGCTGCGTTGGTTCTGGACGCCGAATCAGGAGGTCTCTGGCGTGTCGCCCTGTCATATCCCTACCGTTGCACTCCATCCCCGCGCTATCCGCTACGTGCAGTTTTCTGCATAGCTCTTTTTAGGAATGAAGATATATTTTCTGGTTTCTATATCGCAGCATCCATCACCATTCACAATACCAACCATCAACGGCCCACTGCGCCTCTCAACGCCAACGCCACACACAAAGTAAAGGCTTCCAAGCAGCTATCCAGATTGGAAGCAACAATTCATGGAGCGCGGAGAAAAACTATTCCCCCTTTTTCTGTAGTCTTCCGGAAACGCGAGGCATCAGATCCAGCGGGTCTTCGTCGACTTTGAGCTCGATGACGTCCCAGTCGGCCGCGGCGAGAAGTGTCTTCCTGATCGGCTTGTTCAATCGGCAGGACCCGACTACCGGCGTCCAAACTATGTTCCAGAGCCCTGTATATTGAGTTGTATTCATGTCAGCCGTTTTGCGGGCAGCAGATATCAAGGCATGCAGAATCAGCCACAGGCGCGAGCACTTACCCTGAACTACTCTCGTGATCCAGTCTAGTTCGTTTTGCTGATGCTCCCAGAAAATGAGCTCTCCGCCAGGTTTTAGGAGGTGATGGAGGTCCTTGATCGCACGCTCGAGATCGGGTATGGAGCACATGACCTGGACACTGAGGATGCAGTCCACCGTGCCCGGCAAGACGCCCACTTTGCGAAGCGCCTCTTGAGCATCTTCAATGCGAGCTATAACCGGTGTGTATAGCTTGTCAAGGTGAAGCTCCTGGATCTTGTCGGTGAGCGCCGGCACGAATGCAGGGTTTGACTCGACCCCGTAGACGTGCGAGAGTCGGCTCGCGTCGAGACGATGCAGCTGGTTGCCCGAGCCCGCGCCCAGGTCCAGCACTATGCCGTGTGCACTGCCGACCAGCTCGGGTACCCCCAAGGAGGCTTCATAGTCCAGGAAGTTGGAGCCTATGCGACATGTAAGATATTTGGGGAGAAGGCGAATTGGAGAAGAAGGACATGGGGTGGCCCTACTTGTCTCGAGCCACCATTTGGCAAAGGTTTCGTCGCCAACTTTACTAGGCGAGAAGAGCGCGCGGAGATTACCAGATTTGATGTTGGACCACAGGCTCGACATGTAGACTGCGTGCCTGTCAGTTGGCTGGTCACATATCGGGGGAAGCAAACTGCCATCTCAGTAACCCACGTGAGGCCGGCGCGCGCCAAGCATACCTCAAGCTGAGATAGGTGCTCACGCGGCTGGCAATGTTGGCAAGAAGCCCCTTGTTTGGCTGTTCCATATCCATGGCGGGCGCGAAAGTGGTTCAACCCCGTTCCGTGCTCCTTTATTAGGAGCCCGGACTCGCTCTTATATACCTACTGACATCTCGAAATCGGACGCTAAGCCTCTTTCGACTTCAGAGCAGAAGGGACGCAAAAGTACCATTGATAGCCCTATGTATCACTTCGAGCAGGGCAAAGGGACAGTGCAGGTCTTGCCGGTGTAGTCCCACGCCACAAGAGTCGAAAAAGCAAGTAAGTTGCATTCGGAGCACATTTTTGTGAAATAAAGAAATTCAAAAAAGAGTAATTCAATAATTAGTTGTGCAAGAGATACTCGCCCGAGGCCAACATATCTAACACTTCAACTACGGTGGTCACTCCCATAATTCCTAGTCGTTACTCCACATGAGCGAAGTATTGGAGAACAACATTCACTTTATTGCCCAGCCCTCTACGGGCTTGTTGTCTTGGCTGCCGAGATGACCAAGACCTGCTCAGTGCAGCGCACACCTTGCTGCTCCAAATCAGCCCTCCACGCGGCATCTGTATATACCAACAAGACCGAACCACTACTCGGTCATGACTGGCAGAGGCTCCAGAAGGGGGCTACAGCTGATAGCACGGAAGCGAAACACAGCCACTTGGGAGCCACGAACGCGGGTTCCTCGCAAATGTGTCTCTGATGTAGGCGTCCATGATGTTGATGTTGAGAGGTTAGGGTGTCGCTTTTAGAGGCGAATTTGCGAAGCGCTAGCCATCAGATCCGCTGGCTGCAGCTCTATCTGCAGCTCTATCTGCAGCTCTATCTGCAACTCCTATATACATTAGTTCTTCCCTGGTAGACATGGACTATCCAACTGCGAGAGAGAGGCACAAGTACGGAAATAGACGAGGCTGCAAGGGGCGATTGAAAAGGGGACATCTAAACTCTCCCCCTCTAAGACTCCCCTTCTAAGACTTCCCCTTCTAAGACTAAGACTCCCCTTCTAAAACTCCCCTTCTAAAACTCCCCTTCTAAAACTCCCCTTCTAAAACTCCCCTTCTAAAAACCCCCCTCTGAAACTCCACTTCCAGCACCCTCTATCCCCAGCCTTTGTTTCTTTCGTTCTTCCTTTTTAAAAAATAAACACAATAAAAATAAAACCTCTCGAAAGAGCGATTAGTGCACGTACCCCTCCCCCACCCCAGCTTCATCCATGAGTATAGGATCTCTGACGCAGGTCCTGAGTGCCGTGAAACAGCCGTGGCAACCCCTGTACATAATTTCTGGCACATCAACTTGAAGTTGCTGATTTTCTCACTCAATAGTAACTTTTCATGCCATTTCAACTGCTTTGGAAACGAATCAGCAACAAACTCTTGAGGATCAGCGCTGTGCGTTAGACACGTGCGTTATTCAAGTTGCCACCCGATGATTTTTGGTGCCCGACGTGGACGGACAAGCCAGAGAGCGAGCCCCGCCCATGGACCAGTTCATTTCAACTAATGCCGAGATTTTCAACCTGCCGTACACAATTATCTCACAGAATTATCTCGCGACAATAGACTACGAAACGCGAGAGAAAACAAAGACCTCTGAGTCTCGCCAAGATTTTCTGGGCTGAGCTCCAAAATATCCATTATGGTGAGTCCCTACCCAGACCAGCACTGGGCAGGCACCTCTGACATGAGCCAGGACTTTACACCGAAGCCACTCACACTGTCCGACTTCAGTGGCTCCGAGTCAACCCCAGGTCGTTATGTCGGGACCGGCCGCATTGTATACTGGAAAGACTGTCCATCTGTCACATTGGCACGGGTTGGCGAGGACAAAGGTACAAGGGTTGACGAGAACAGCGGACAAGGGAAGCTAGCCAAGGGCTACGTACTGATTTTCATCGGCGCAGGAGGGCAATACAAGGGAGAAGAATAGTCGCAACATTCTTTTATAATTATTTCTCCGTGTATAGTACTCGTTGTATGGTAAGGCCTTCCTCCAAGCCGAGGTTCAAGTTAAGTTGACCGTCTTCTCTCGGATCGCTGTTAATTGTCATGGTTACGCATGATGTGAGCCTTATAGCCTGCCAAAGCTCATTCTTGCGTTCGGGGCTTGTCTCGATACCTCTCCTCGCATGATCGCCTAGCAGCGAAGCAATACCTTCCTTTGAGGCTCCCGCAATGGTGACACTCGGCATTGGCAACATGGTCCCCCCGCCCTTGTCTATGACGTATTGCATGCCACCTTTAACTTCCAATATCACATCAAATAATTCCTTCGTCACAGCGGCCAGTCTGCTTGGCACGATGCTCATGCTCATTAGGCGATGGATTGAGCCATATTGTTGGTATGGAAAGTGCATCGCTATCACAGCTCTTGTCGCGGCCCCCGTACCAGCCATCCTAATGGCACCACAGAAGCACGTGGGGAAAATCGTCATTACACCACGCGGAGAGGCTTGCAGGAAGCGCTGCCCATCAAAATCGGCCATGTACATCGAAAAGGGGTCAATGTTCACCAGCTCACTCCCGTAGCCGGCTGTGCTGGTCGTCGGGCCGGTCGGCAACGTAGTCTCTGCGGTATCGAGCGTAGTCGGAGTAGGGCTTGATGCCGTCGCTGCTGCTGCAGATACCGGAGAATCTCCATCCTGGTGAAGTTGCATCTCGGAAGCTGTAAGCAATTGAAGTAGACGAGCGGCATACACTCACGTATTGACATCTTCTCAATCGCCCGTTCGACTGTATAATGGGCGGCTGTGTCCTTCAACTTGTTGGCGATTTCCCTGAGCTCGTTCTCTGAGAGCTGATCAAGCGCATTCTTGATTGCGGACCCTATCTTCTTCCCTTTATGGTGGCTGCCTGCCTCGTGTGTCGCGAGGTAAAATGCAAGCCAGGCCTTGAAGCCAGAAACCCGAAAAATCTTGGATGTTATGCCACATGTGGCAGTGCTCGAGTCAGCCCAAGCTGCTTTAAGGCCTTGCGGTGTATTTCGACGTTGCCATTCCGACGTGAGGAAGCCTTGCAATCTCGTTTCCAATTCTGAACGTGGGTAACACTTAATGCTAGTGGGTAGCGGAACAGCTTCCATGAGAAGGAAGTCCTGCGAGGAAAGGTAGGTAAGATGGGTAGGTAGGTGCCTTGAGCTTGGTACGAGAAGGGGGGAGCTTTTTCCGGCGGCACAAAGTTGGCGGGATGGAAGTTGATTACCGTGTCTGGAATGGGGAGCTTTTTAACAGAAGTCGCCCTGTGCCTGAGATAGGCGTCCCCATCTTCGAATGCGGGGTATAACGCTATGGCTGTCGCATTCTCGTTGACTGAGGGGAGTTTCCGGTGGAAGGAGATTCCCCCATCTGAAGCCATTCACTTTTTATATTTCAGTATGCTAGCGGATTTCTACACACCGTTGTCGTGTATTATTGGTGCCCGCTTGTCATGCCTTGCAGCCACTTGGCCAATCGTCCAGCAAGTATCCGCGCCGTTCAGCATGTGTCTTGGTGGCTGCCTAGCTCCTGCGTGTATAAAAACCGCCGGCTGCACCTTGATTTACTTGTAATACGCTGCCAAGCACTGCAGCGAAAACTCGGTCACTTATCACGGTATGCCGCTTTTATCCTGTTGCTATTTCCGTCACACTGACCTTGGCAAATAGTTTGACAAAGCACCTCGCGCAGAATGTGTACGAGACATTACAGCACAAGAATCTACTCGTGTGGAGACAGGGTCGAGGAAGGTTTCAGCTTTGACGCATGTAGCGATCAAACCAAGGCAGGCCACGTGGTTAAGCGAGTGCCGATGGCGTCCAAGAGAGTCGGTACCAAGTGCGGACGATATGGCTGCCAAAATCCCTAGACAAGCCTGAGCTTGATCCATCATCATTAGTGTCATTAGCTCTATCAAATAGTTTTACAACAATATTTGATTGCCGCATCCCGCATCCCGCCAGTTAAAACTCTAGCTTGTTGACGGCAGTCATGATTTCTGAAGCATTCGAGAATGTCCCATCCCAACAGCCTAATATTATATCCCCACCAAACAGTCCCTCAACGCTAGGGAATTTTCCGCTAATAAAGTAAGCGTCCACACTTACTTCGTACTCCTCCATTTCCTCTATAGAGGTAAAAGGCCCCGTACCTATGCGGAACGGCCAGTGTCCTTTAACGATGGTATATAGGACGGAGCCGAGGCTGAATATATCAACCGCAAAGGTAGGTTCCCACGGTAGCTTTGGGTTAAAAAACCCAGAGTCTGGAAGCTTCTTAGCGGAGAGCCTAAGCTCTTCGCATGTAGAGCCGCCGAAGTCACAAAGCCATAAATCGAACGAAATCGGAGCAGTACCGTGAACGAGGAAGTTCTCAGGTCGTAAGTCACTATGGATAACGCCTCGGCTGTGGATAAAGGCGATAGATTCGACGGCTTGGATGAACCACCTCTGACGGAGACAGAACGGAATCGAAGTGTGATGTTCATGTAGATAGTTCTGGAGATTCCCATGGCTTGCTTCAACTAGGAGGAGACCATTAGGATGAGGACCTATAAATCTTCAATCGTATAAGTATACAGAGGGTTAATAGTAAGAGTATAATACTGTACCTAATGATCCTTGGGTGTGGGCCTAGCCTTCGAAGAACTTGCTCCTCAATGCTGAAGTAACTATTAACACTCTGTCGCGTACTAATAACTTGATCTTCATTGATATTAACGGCAGCTTTTAGTATGATGCCTTGTCGGAGCCGGAAAAATATCGCCGTCGAGCCAGGGAAAGCTGCCGTAGGTAGTCTCTCAAGCTCTGCTAAGCGTGCAAATGGAGCTTCCGCACCTCGATCGACGTTGCGAAATACAAGGTTATAGAGCTTTAGAATAAAATGGTTTCGCCATGATCGCAGAAGACACCAGAGGTTAGACAATAAACGCATCCTTTAGCATATTTCAGCGTCTTTTGTTCGTGGAGATACAAACTTTGGAGTGGAAAGACGGAGTCGTTGCGGAAACGAAGACCCGATCAAAGCAGGCTGTCTGGAGCCCCTTGTTCCCCTGCTTATGTCACGCCCCGGCGCTGCCTGACGGAGAAGGCGGTGAGGCGGGGCAGCGATTTTGCAACGAACGACGTTACGAATTGAGAGAACATTGGCAACGTCTCTCATCTTGCACGACACTTCATCAGTTCTGAAACCCTGCCAGCAAGAAAATTACATGTCGAGACGGTGAACTAGGGTAAGCGTTCGCGGTGAAGAAGGAGAACCCCCATGGGCTCTCTTCCTTTATTAGCAAAGCCTATACCCCGCCACGCCGCCGTTCTGCGTCAGGCAGGAAGGCGAGAAGACTCGGAATATCCCGATGCTTCGACACCTGAAGAGCGGCAGAATGAGGTGGTTAGGATGGTTTTACGCATCTGCGGAGAGTATTGGCTGATCGCGTCAGGTTCGCGCTGGCTCGCCTTGCCCAGTGCAAAGAGCGCAACCACGGGAAGAAAGCACATGGCGCATGAACAAGGTGTTGAAAAAGGTTCGGCAAGGAGACGCTGGAACACATAGTCCACAACCATGTCTCTGGGTTTGCTGTTAAGCAGTCACCCACGCTTTGTGCGCGACACGCGTCTTTGCGTGAACATATCCGGCGCGTAATCACCTGACCTTCCGCTGGAGGCGTGAATAAGTATATGCCGCCGCGGTTTTCTATACCAACACGACGGCTACAACATTGGTCATAGTATTTTGCCTGTTTCATGCAAAGGAAAAAAAAAGGAAAAAAAGAACCCGGCCAGAATTGCGGCTAAGTGGATACTGTAAATGCGGCGACGTGCATTATGACACTGGGTCGCCTAGGCAACGGGTCACCACCACATTGTTCTCCTCACGCAATTCAGCCTTGACAAGTTGATCCTACAGGGAAAAAGCATCAACCACAATGTTATAACATTCAGGACATGTATCTCAATCAAATCCAGCAATGGCTGAACGCAACCGAATTAATTATCGACCACGACAACAACAATCGGAAGGCTAAGCCGCGCCGACTCAGCTCCCCCATCACGCCGCCGTCTTCCAACACTCGTCCAAACGACAACATGGACTCCCCCACGGGCGGTGGCAACCCTTGTAAGCGACCGTTCGACGACGAGACACCGCGGCCGAAGCGCGTGCAGGCCAGCCTGTCGGCGCGCAGCTGCCCCTCCCTATCCAGCGCCTCGGATCAGTCGCCGTCGTCGTCGCGCCGCTTACGACGAACGCCGTCGCCGCAGAAGCAACTGCGCAAGCTGCAGCTGGACCCCAGCGGCCTCGACGTGCGCGGCCTGTCCGAAATCGCGGGCAACAGGCCGCCCGCGCTGCAGACGCTGCTCGACGACATCGAAGCCTTCGCTGACGGCCAGGGCATCGTGGCGAGGGACACGGAGGAGGCGCTTACCAAAGCCGCGCACTCGGATCCTCGGTTCAGGTGGGCCTTGCGACCCGGCGCTCTTCATGTGTCGGGCGACGAGGGCTTGGCCGGCAGGACTCCATCACCAGGCGCGGTGCGCAAGGTCATGAAGATGGCGCTGGAGTGTGATGCAAAGCACCACCCGGAAGCAAACTGGAACCTCGAGGTGCATCAGCGCGTCCTGTATATGGCGTTTCGCCAAGCGGAAGAACCGGAAATTGGGAATCTCATTGACTTCATGGGAAGGTAAGCTGTCTGCCCCGTCTCTCTTGCCTTCGGCGCCTTTGATGGCATCTCTCAGCAACGGCTAACTTGCGATGCAGCTCAACCGCCTCTATAATCCCCGAGTATGGCATCCCAACGCTATTGAAAAAGGTCGACTTTTGCGTATACATCGAGCCAAAATGCGATTCCTCCTCCACCTTCGAGGCAGGAGCTGCCTACGCACGGATGGAGATGCCTCAAGGAATCGTCAACTTTACCGACTTTGCGCCGCTCTATGACCGCTTCATCGCGCTAAGCATCGAAACTAAGAAGCCGAGCGAGGACTTTGAGGCGGCGCAGCAGCTGCAGCTAGGCGTATGGGACATGGCGCACTGGGCGTTTCTGCGACGGCTGGCGCGGCTACACGCCAGCGCGATGGCGACAACAACCGCGACTGGCACGGCTGGCACGGCTGACGCAACAACTGGCGCTGCAGAGCAACAGATGCCCGAGTTCCTACCCGGCATCATCGTGCAGGGTCACAACTGGTTCCTTGTTATCACAACCATGGAGGGAGACAAGACGGTGCTGTGGCACAATGTGGCGATTGGGAGCACAGCGAAGCCGAGAGGCATATACCAGATTGTTCGCACACTGCAGTACTTGGAACGGTGGGCCAAAGATGTGCACTGGTCGTGGCTGAAGGCGATGGTTGAGGGCATCGCCGCAGGCGTGGATGCATAAATGCCTGAGGGGATGCCCGTTAGCGACTGCATAAAGGCATTAATTATATATATGTATATATTGTCATTGTTTCAAAGATACCCACACTGGAATTCGAGGTACTATAGCAATTGCCCGTGTCCAGTTGCTGATCATTTCACTGCTAGAAAATATTCTTCTCGGACGGTGTAGCCTCGAACAAGGTTGTACTGCCGTCCTCCAGTTCTCCTTTCAGCGCAAGAGACTCTACCGAGGTCATTTGCAGTTAAAGAATTCGTTAACCACACGATTCACTGCAGTGTAGCTAGAAAGAAAGAAGTTTAATTAACGCGGGTGACGGGTCGTTGTTGTTGTTCAATTCCCCCAGATCTTTTATTAATAGTATTTTAAACTATAAGGATAATATTCTATATATACATATAATTATTAGAAAAGAAACAGAATAAGGTATAATAAAAACCTATACATTCTAAGACGATTTACCCTATACACTACTGCAAATAAAGCGACTTCTTACTACCTATACAGCTGTTACGGAGGCACGCGTAGCCCGCTCGGTTCCGCCTCTGTCTTGTCGTGGTTGCATTGAAGGGCACTGACCGGCCGGAATAGATTGCCCAAACTCGGGTTGCCTGAATCCGACCTGAAATGCAATGCGGGATCCAGTACAGGGCGTGTCGTGAGACCAATTATGGCAAATCATGCCTCTCCAAGTGCAAGCCTGCCGCAATTCGTTATGCCCTCGTCTGGAGGCATGGTGATGGCCGCCCCAGCAACTGTTGGCGGCCAAGAATTGTTACAATTGGAGGGGCATGGCGAAGACGGCGGAAACTTTGC
This sequence comes from Cordyceps pruinosa, assembly GCA_003025255.1. Lineage (NCBI taxonomy): Eukaryota > Fungi > Ascomycota > Sordariomycetes > Hypocreales > Cordycipitaceae > Cordyceps > Cordyceps pruinosa. Next base: position 23,331 of record LUFD01000180.1, read on the forward strand.
ATTCAACACCTTAGCGCTAGCCTAATATGCCAGACCTGTCCAGTCCGCTGAGGTTATATTCCAAGGCCCTACTTGATGGACTTGCTTACGCACTGCCTAACAATGTCCCAGCCCGCATCGCCCTGATGTTCCTCGAGAGTCTTGCCTACCTCAAAGATACACTACGAGACTCGGGGCCTGCACTCGTCGGCAGTTATGCCAAGGCTTTCGCAGAGCGCCTTCTCCCTCTCTCGAGGCGTCGCGGGACCCCCAGACACTGCTGAGCCGCCCACGCCGCTGGCGGTTTGGAGGCCGGGTGGTTTGCGCAGAGTATTCGTGAGGCAGTGGATGTCCCCTTTATGCTTATGGAAGGCCCAGTCGTCCGCAAACTCGACATGGAAGCCGGCCTTTCTGTATGCGTCCTCCACGGCCTGCTGCATCGTATCGTTGCCCGCAGCGTCTGGCAGACCCCATTGCTTCGGCGCCAGGTAGAGTGAGTCGGTCAAGACAAGCCCATTGACAGCGTTGGGATAGAGGGCGCCGACCTGCAGGTCGCCATTAGACGGAATCCTGGGGTTGTCGATTCTTTTGTAGGCGACGGGAACGCGAAAAATCTCGTCATCCGACACTCCAGTCTCGCGCTTCAGCATTTCGACTGTGTCTTCAATACGTCGCGCACACTCCTCGTTTACCTCCTTAATTCCATTATCCAAGTGCCAGTTCACCCTGCCGTATCCGCGCCCGCCATTATACGTTGTCCATTTCTGATTGCCATGGCCCGCTGCCTTGGCATCCTCTAGAATCTTCACGGCCGCTAACGGATCGCTAACCATGACGCTCCATTTGCGTGGCGTCTTGGCTGGTAGAAACTGGAGGAAGTCGTCCACGTGTTGAACCTCGAGCCATGTCGAGTCCACGAGAATTGGATCCTGCATCTCCTGGGACTGCAGAAATGGCAATGAACGTGGCACTCTTCCTGCTGTTTGGTTGGCGCCCATAACGATTCTTCCTGCTGGGAACTTCTTGCCATTGTGCTCATATGGCGGGATCGTCTCTAGATTTCCCATAGAATCCAATGTCTCCCCATCGATAGCTGGTACATCTGTAACCATGCCGACTCCTGTAGAGCGAATCTGTCTTGCCACCATCTCCGGTCCGTGCCCGTTGCTGGTGCTCATAGGAGCCGGCAAGGCAATGGGCAGGCTGATAAACGAGCCATCAGGCCCGGGAATGCTAGCATACATTGTTTCGAAGAGGTCTTGAATGAAACTGCTCAAACCGTCGGTTTCTTGGATCGGCTCGTTGATTCCAGCTTTCTTCACAGCCGCTGCCAAGCCGTCGAATACCGCTTCATTATGCCCGCGTGGGAACGTAAACACCTTTGTAACAGGCTGCAGGTGATTGTTTGTAACTAAAGGGGCGACCCGTAACATGGCGGAGTCTGTGAAAACTTTCCCTCCATCTGTGACGGAGAACTGGACCGTTACTCTGCCGTCCCATGTCTGAAGCGGATCAGTTTGAGAGTCGCTTTTTGCATCAGCTTTAGTGACTTGGTGCCCGCGAGGGCCGCGCGCGTCGATTCCTAGCTTTAGCCCTTTCGCGAGCTCAGCAGCAGAAAATGCTGTATCGTCGTGAACGATCGTCCAGTCATCGGACTGCTCTTGGTTTGAGTCTGTGGATGCCTTCGGTCGAAAGATGCGTACGCACTGGCGCGCAATGGGGTCTGAGACTGAGATTCTGCCAACCGCAGACGCACTGAGTCCGTGGGTAGGGGTGGTATAGAGAGGGGCCAAATACTTTGGTGCCCTTTGGATGTCATCAGAAGCGTCATGGCAAGCTAACAAGGAAGCCCGGTCCCTATGTAGCTTACGGCATCGGTCAGAAGTATCTCCAATGTTAGGAAGAAACAGAGCTCCGGATTCATTCGTCCACGTCTCTTTCCCTTGACCCAGATCTGAAGTGCCTTCAACATCAACCTTGCCGTCGCGGTTGGTGTCGGCTAGGATAACCACTTGGGGGGTTGGAGCTGTAGAGGCACCTCTGTCAGTGGAATTCAGAGGGATGGCGCCGGCTAGAGGCAGTACAGCCGCAAGAATAGCAAGAAGCATTTCGTTTTGAAAAATAAAGTGGTAAACAGAACGGAAATCTTGGGAGTAAATAAGAGATTGTGGTGTAAGCGAGTTCGCTGAGAGTGCGTGTGAGTAAGGTAAAGGTGTAAAGGAATAGAAATCTTTTATAAATAAATGGCATGATATGTACGTTGTCTATTTTTATTATAAGCTATAGTATAGCTTCAATTACCCGACTACAGCGACTTCAAAGATTGAGTCATACCAGCAACAAAGGTCGAACATTCAAGCATCCGCTCTATGCCTTTACACCCTTGATACTTCTTAGTTTCTCCATGATAACATTTTTCATCTGCACGAATCGTGCTAGTTATGCTATACCTAGGTCTTTCGGCATAGTATCCCTTGAGCTGTTGTCTAGGAGTAAGCAGGTCAAATGATTTTCCAGGGACCTGAGACAGAAGCTGCTGGCTAACATCCCACATTCATTGATATTCCGAAGCCAGTATAAAAAGCCTCCCCTAGTGTTGGCCTGCACTGTAGCATCTGAGCCGAAAAGGCAATCTGCCCAGTTATGAAGTGCTTGGTTCATTTTACTAGCTGTTCACGTACGTAGACCCGGCTCTTGCCGGGCTTGCCGGGTACTCAAGGCACCGTCAGCGCACCTACCACAGCCAGCTGTCAAAGGGACATGGCAGAGGATTTTATCTATGGGTCAAGATCTCGAAAGTATATTGAATAGTCTTTTCAAATAATTATTACCGCTGTCTATGCCACTTCTACGCGCGGCGCACCCAGTTTCCCGGTCATGCTAAGCTCTTGGGAGTAGTGTATGCATATCAATTGTTATGCCTCCAAATTGGCGATGCCCCTGCCACTGGTGGCCGCGGAAAAGAGTCAATAGCTCCCAATTTACAGATAGAATCAATAATCTATTTATTACTTCTATCTGCATACTTGCACAGTAGTCATCTAGGCAACCCAGCCATACTGTTGACTGTTGACCCAGTCAGTTGGCAGCAGAACAGCAGTCAATTCTGACCCGCGGCGGAATACAGACTGAGGGGTCTTCCAGAGGACTGACAATAGTCTAATCGAGGCAGCACCCCAACCAGTTTCCTTCAAGACGACTCGTGTTGCTTACGGATATATCCGCGGCTGAATCTTAGTCACAATAGGCTTAGAAATGCATCCGCAACAAGCGCTCACAGGCGTGGAACTCTAATTTCCTTTTCAGTGTACAATAGCACCAGTTATCGGCTGCAACCTGAAGCATGGCCTTGGCACCAGTAAAAAGAAGGCGGACGTATGGCCTTGGCACACTTCGCCTCCTCCTAGTTGATTGATTGAAGGCTCTGCCAAGCACCATGTGAACGATATTTCCGAAGACCCCCCTTGTCTGTGCTTTTTTTTCGTGCGGTCATCTGTTAATGCTTCTACGTTCCCGCCTCCATATAGACAGAGGCTTCCAGCGTTGTGCGCTCGGAGAGTATGATTAAAGCCCTTAAATCCACAGCCACGACTTATTCCACCCTTTTGGCCTTCCTCATTTAGAAAAGGCTTATCATAGATTCTAAAGATATTAGCTTTATTAACTGCTTTCACTTAGTCTTTCTAAGGCTATTACATACCATTTCCTTCGCTCTGCGGTCCTTCAGGGTCTACAGCGAAGCCTTCTGCATCGCCTCGCATTTACCCTGCGATACCTACGCGGGGGAGGTCCCGTTCTGGGCTCGTATCAAGATGAGGAGTCCATCTCGTCGGCGCGAGCCCACTCTTCCGCAGCATCGTTGAAACTAGCCGCGAACGTCTGCCAGGTTAGCCCGTCAATGGTCGCCTCGAATGGCGTAGAGAAGTTGAACTCTTGATAGAAGTCTGTGAATAGATTCCCAGTTAGTACCACTCCAAGATTGACTTCAGCATGCAAGGTACCTGGGAAGTGCGACATGGCTGTCGTGGGTGCAAAAGATTGAGTGGGCGCATGCTGCCTATTATGGTGCGAAGGCGCCTCGGAGCCCCTTTCAACGTCGCCAAGCACGTGGCACAGTGCCATTACGGCCTTTCTAGCCTCTTTAGAGTCGGCGCAGTGTGGAATCCAGATTTCTTGCGACTGTTTCAAGGCCTCTCTGATCTTCGTAGCATCCCTTGCCTCGATGCCATCGTCCGTCGGACGGTCGGCTTTTTGCTTTTGCAAGGCACTAAGATTTTGTAGGTAAAAGCAGAGAACGCTTGTAGCCAGCAGAAAGTCGTTGTTGAATGTCGACAGACAGTGCAGCTGAGCGTTGGCTTGTCTTGTCGTCTAGAGGCAGGTATGGGAGGCCTGGGCGAAGGCTCTGCCGATGCGCTACGACTTTGAGGGGTCTGCAGCTGCTCATCTGCTCTCGTTTGACTCATGCTTTCTATTGAGAAACGCGTCGATGTCCTGATTCTAGCCTGGAGGTGCGATGGGTGTAACGGCTGACCCTCCGCCCCGGCCCGCCATTCTCCGCCCTTCGTCCGAACCGCCGCGGAGGGTCCCGGCCGAGTCGGCGCAGGGTGCGAGTCTCGCGAGGTCAAATAAAGTGCGGCGTGGCACGAGTAGCACCCGCCGCATTTCCTTTCCTTCCCCGCCGAGATTAGCAGCTTTCGGAGGGTCAACGGAGAAGCGGGTTGGCTGACCCAGTAGCTTGTCCAGTGTAGAGTAGAGACAGGGCCGATGCGCCGCGCAGATGGCGGCTGTCATAACTCCTTCGGCCTGCATGTATAACTATCCTGTTCCTTAAATTGTCCTTGCTCCTTTCTTCGTTTTTCATTTCATCATCTTTCACAGTTCATCAACTACAAAGTCTTGAACACTGACTGAGGTCGCACGCCAAATCTGCCCAAGCCCGTGTAAGCCGCAGTGCTTCTCGGAGACTCCTTGTCTTTGAGCTTCCTCAAGTCCTTGAAATTTCCTCTCGTACTTTTATCATGGATAAAGAAGAGGCAATGATTGCTCCCGCGGCCGAGCCGGAGCAAACCAAGTCTCATGTTGTCGACTGCGAAAGCCCCGATGACCCAGCAAACCCGCGAAACTGGAAAAAGGGTGCCAAGCGGGTGCAAGTGCTCATTGTCAGTGTCTTTACGCTATACTCGTACGTACCTAATGAAATCCCGTCAATATTACATAGTATGTGAAACTTCTAACACTACCACCAGGAACCTTGCCGCCGTCATGTTCGCCCCGGGAGCCCCCGAGCTCGTCATTATTCAATCCCGATAACAACCTGACTTGACGCGAGTTGACTTTTTTTTTTATGCAGGGTGTTTCTAACGCCACTCGCTCCTCGTACTGTGTCCCGGGTATAGTCGACGTACAGGCTGTTCTGCAATAGGTCCTATACTTTACGTCTTGCACCTAGCGAAGCCATGTGGACGTTCTTCAGAAGCCAGTGTTAGTTAGATTGTTGGTTTAGATTCTACTTCATCCTAATATCCTATTTTACCGACACCGGAGACCAACGCCGAAAGCCTCAGGAGATTGAAGGACCGAGTCGAGACTCGCCCCTAGCATGTCACCTTTTCCTCCCGGATAAGCAGCCCCTGAAACAGGAAACGGATTAGATGATTGCATGTCAGCTTACAGGAGCAATGAGAAAATGGGTACCAAAGACAGGGTGAACGAGAGCCCCGGGTTTGCCTGCATCAACTCTGCGTGCGCGGCCCACTGGTCGACAGCCGTGAAGTCAACACACTTATGTTGCTGCGAAAAATCGGCGCGAGGACGGGGCGAGTCGCGAGACCATTCGAGCGTGAACAAAGACACGTCGGCCCGACACAGGGCAGCCTGGCGCAGAATCTCCAAGCAGTGATCTTGAACAGTCGTTAGCCGTTGCGTCGCGGGCGTTGGCGCCAGTGCCGCCACATACCTGTGTGCAGTCGGTTGAGGTGCTCCTCTTCTTGTGTGGCATTTGGAAAGTAGCTCGTCTTCCAGGTGTACTGTCTTAGGCGTTTCTAAGTCATCATCATTAACGTTGCTGCGTCGAAAAGAGACCACAGATGCCGCTCACCAGACAGTGAAGCTCATGATACACGCCGAGGCCCGCAAAATACATGTTCTCTAGGCCTGGTACCGGTATAGATGACGTGCCTATCTTTTCCAGATCGTGTTTAGGCAAGGCGATATTCATGTCTGCCATGGTGTATTAGAGCAGCACGGGGTACATGAGGGCATCAACTCACTTTGGAGAAGATCGCCCCACGCCTTGTCAGTTTCTGGTCCCGGCGGGCCATTGTATACGCTCTTGATGATGAGAGTACTGTTGAACCGGACTGGCTGGTAGGTAATAACATCGGATGCAGGCGCTGAAGGGTGGTTAGTGGAAGGGCGCATTCGTTTCGCATGGAGTCGCGCTCCGCCATCCGGCTTGCTCACAATATATTATGTCCTCACGTCGTTGTGACGCTCTCCATAGAAGTGCGAAGACGCCAGTGTAGAGTAGCAGTAAATACAGCTGCGCGAGCAAAAAGGCGCGGATACTTTGGAGTGCGCGGTCCTGCTTCGAAGGTCGAGGTTGCTGGCCCTTCTCGTCGCCTCTGTAGTTTTGCATTGGTGCATCCGCCGCTCCGCCGCCCTCCTCCTCGTAGGTCAATTCAAATGAAGCCGCTTCCCGATTCATTGCTTCCAGTTGCCGAAGTTGTAAGAGACAAAGAACGAGAGTGAACAACACCTCTGAAGGGCTGGGGCATGGCCAGATACCTGATATTCGAGCGTAAATGTCGAACATGCATGTTGATCTTCATAATATTTACTAAAATTTCTTGCAAAGCGCACTTTTGAGTACCCACGCCCGGCCCGGTCTTGTAGCACGTTCTTTCTATTGTGTTTATTCGGCGGCCTGCATAGTGGTCACGCACCTCGCCGAGTTCGGGCGCCGATCTTGTTGACGATTTGTACGCCATCTCGACCAGTTCCTCTCCAACTTAGCTGCTTCGGTTGTAATTCCTGTCCATTCTTTTTACTTTCTGACATAGGTTCACCATGATTGCTTCGAAACCCGCGTACGAAAAAATCGCCGGAAATCAGCGAGGGTACAGTCGCGCCCCAGACGCCGACTACAGTCCCGACGGCGGTGAACAAGTCCTTCCAGCCAGCACTTACGTATCCTGGAAATCACTTTTACTTTGGTTTTTGCACTTGTTATTTATTGCAATTTACTTAATGTTGCTTCTCAGGCCCTCTAAGAGCAGCAGTGACTGCCCTCCGTGTTTCAGCGGTCGGTCGCGAGCTGCTACTCACTTGCAAGCCCCAGCTCACAGCTGACTCCTGTAATAGAAAATCTTCTTGGGGCTCCAATCATCTGGGAAGAGAGTGTAAATTACGAACCTTGTAAATAGCACTGCAAAGCTGACTGTTTCGCGTATTAGAGATTTATCTAAGCGGCATCCGTAGCCGCACGCTGGATCCATATTCAAGATACAACCCGGACGTCGACGCGGCTTGGCAAGCAGTTATCGATAAACACTTGATCTGTATTACTGAGAAGGAAAAGAATGAGCTCCCTGGACAAAGGAAAACGGCCAAGGCTCATGGAACCGACGGAGAGTACGCCGTCATTCCCGCAGTCTTCCATCAACTGCACTCACTGCCTGGTCAGTATACGTCTTCCTTTGGTGGACTGGAGCTCATCTTTTCCCTCCCAAGAATGACTTACGGCTCGCGCTCAAACACGGACAGTTCAACGAAACGAAAACGGGGTTCCAGGCGCCGGGGGAGCATGAGGATCACTGCTTCAGCTACCTCGCGCAGACTCTGATCCGCCACGCCGATGTTGGAGTCATGACAACGACGTGGAATAGAAGGGCCAAAGTTTTCATGGCAAATCTTAACGTAACAAAGCAGTGTCGGAATTTTGATGCCATAATGGACGGGACAAGGGGGCGCAGATACCTACAAACTATGCTACATGATGGCCAGTCGTAGTAGCAGTGAAGCGGAAACCCGCTTTCCTCTTCGAACGCCGATCCAACGAGAGGGATATTCTTTGAATTCTACTTTATCAAGTTGTTTCTCCTATTATGAAGCGCATAGTAATAGGAAACGAAAATGACAGGCAGTAGACTAGAATGTCAGTGGCGGCTACGCGAAGGAAGTGATAAGAGTGATCGCAGCTAGATAGCAATTTGATAGAATATAGTCATAATAGTAGTATTATTGTTTACTAGTAGAAGGGGCTTTTCTCGACAGATCCTCGCGGCCTCTCGCTGTCCTCTAGCCCCTGCCTCGCGCGGCACACTGGGGCTTGACACAATGAACAAGCTATTTCACTATGTGACATATTTCCCTCAATTTCTTAGTACCAAATCCCGTCACTTATCCAACTTTGCGTACTCATAACGCCGGTGTCAAAAGTGCACCGAGCCCCAATCCTGCGCTCACCGTGGAAATTAGCAACCGGTTGCGTACCACTCGTCGGCATCAGCACCGCTGCGTTTGCTAGCACCGCTGCAAGCAGTCTCGATTTCACTCTCCATAGGATGGGGAGCAGCTAGGACGGCAGCTGAGAAGCCAAGGAAGAAGAACACCTGAGTGAGGCGCATGGCGGGCGACAGTAGTGTGGATGATTGTAAGTAGCTGGGCGGGCGTAGTAGGAGCCTGACGGTTGTGTAGTGGTAGAAGTGTTGGGAGAAAAGTGATATAGGAAATCAAAAGCTAGGGCATGTACTTAAGTATTCCAGAATTGCTGCATTACCGATACCGGAATGGCATGATCCTTCAGCTTCCTGCATCGCGCGTTCTGCGGCGTTCGCATATTCTAGTCGCGGCGCAATATTCAGCCTCGTCGCAGTTTGTTTGTTTCTTTTTGCTTCTTATGCATGTCCGTTCCCTCTGTTTCATTTATTTCATTTTTTTTTTGAATCTACGCAATGGGTATCACAACTCAACGAGGGCGGGGACGATGTCGAGCAGGAACGACGGTGGCGATGTGTGCAGTATCAAGAAATACATGAAATACGTATTTTGTCTACGTCATAATCATATATTCGAGGCGGGCCCAAAATATGTCAGATGCGTGCGTCGTGAAACCTACCTTCGGTTGTCAAAATTACGACGGTTGTCAACATTACGACGCATCACGCCCACGCCGGTCGAAACGTAGAACAGACTGTGAACTCATACGAGTGAAACATTCCGCACATAGTATCTGAAGCCTTTCAGCCCGTATACAAGAAAAACTTCAAGATCACTCGTTGGTCGCCGACGCAGGAGCACAACGATCAGTTGAAACATCACATATTTGAGAAGGCGGTACTCCGGAAACGCACGCTCTCATGAGGAGAGGCATAGTTCTTCTCGCTGGCATTTTGTCTTCCGGGATTGCCCAACATGCATACCAAGTTCAGCCAGCGAATCATTCTTCTATTCCATGCGCTCAAGCAGTAAGAGCACCAGGACGGCCAAAGAACCACCTCGCTCGCTGACACGAAGGATGCAGTGCGACGACCTCGCGCGTGTCCTCCCCTCCGCCACGCTGCGCGGGCCGCAGGCCAAAACGCGCCTGTTTCAGGCCGAGGCCGCGCTTCTGTGCAGGGTCGCGGCGCGGAGCCCCCAGGACGTGGCCGCGGCCGTGCAGGTCCTCGCGCGGCGCTCGTGCCGCTTCGCGGTGCTCGGCGGCGGCCCCGCGCCGTTCCGCGGCGCCTCGAACGCGGACGGCGGCGTGACCCTCGACCTCCGCGCGCTGAACTCGGTCCGGATGAAGAGGGACCGCGCGGGGAGCGTCGACGTCGGCGGCGGCGCGCTGTGGGCCGACGTCTACGGATACCTCGACCCGCGGAACCTCACGGCGGCCGGCACCCGCAACAGCCTCACGGGCGTGGTCGGGTCCGTACTCGGCGGTGCGTCGCGACTTGCTAGAACGAAGCTCCGGTTGGCTAATTGTGGTAGGCGGCATATCCTTTTTCTCTCAACACCGCGGCTGGGCGTGTGACAACGTGGCCGAGTTCGAAGTCGTCCTGGCCAACAGCTCCATCGTCCGCGCCTCGCCCAGCAGCCACCCGGACCTCTTCTGGGCGCTGCGCGGCGGCGGCGGCAACTTTGGCGTCGTCACGCGGGTCACGCTGGACGTCTTCGCCCGCGCGCCCTCGTGGTGCACGTTCCAGCTGTGGGACATGCGGTGCCTGGAGGCCGTCTTCGAGCGGCTGGCGCGCGCGACGGCCGAGATGCCGCGCGGCGTCGACATGCTCGCGACGACGGTGGGCTGGGCCGCGCACCTCGACGAGTTCGTCGTCTCGGAGCGCATGGTCGGCGCGGCGCGGCCCGCGCTCCCGGCGACGCTGCCGCGGCGCAACGCCGCCCGCCGCCCGTTCGCGGCCGCGTGCGAGGAGCACGTCTACCGGCGGACGACGCTGCAGATGGCGCGCAAGATGAACGCCATGAACCCGGCGGGCTTCTTCGACGAAGCGGAGAGGATCAAGGACGCGGCCGGGCTCCAGGTGTACATCGCCTACAACCCCGTGACGGTCCCAGCGATGCGGCGCATGGCCAGGAGGGGCGGCAACGCGCTGGGCCTCGACGCGGACGACGGGCCGCTGACCAGTAGGAGCCTCGCGGTGACCGGTCGAGAGCATGCGCGCTGACCGTCGTGATAGTCGTGAATGTAAACCTGCACTGGGCGCGCGCGGCCGACACGCCGCGCATGCGTCTGTTCATTCTCGGCTTCACCAGGAGAGCGGAGCAAGTCGCTCGCTCGAGAGGGCTTCATCACCCGTACATCTTCCTCAACCATTGCTTCGAGGAGCAGGATCCCGTCGCCACCTACCCGCCGCGCAATCGCGGGCGACTAATTCGGATCAGAGACGAGGTGGATCCGGAACGCGTGTTTACACTGCTGCAACCAGGGTTCCATAAACTGGATCGTAGGACCAATGCACATTTACGGTTTATCGAATAGGGTACAAGAGAGTTCGCAAGGGTATGGGGGGTACACACGACAGCTAGATATCCGAGCAGTCAATGTCAGAAAAGTTTTGTATTATACATTGAAAGCACACGTGTCTTGTTCCACAGTCAAGAGGCACGAAGCGCAGCCGCTACTATAACGTGAGGGCCGAGGGCGCGCCAGGCAACCACTCGGCCACAAAGACCAAAAAGATCCAGCAACGACCGCCCGCGGCTGAACATCACCAAGGGCTGCGTTGAAGATTTGGGTATTCTTCCTTAAACTTTCTTTCCTCGCCAATCTTGCGGCCAACGAAAGGTACCGTATTGATCTCCTATACAACACATAGGTTAGCAGTGTGCTCTCCACCCGTCTCTCTGCGCAGCCTTGTCGCCGCTCACTGACCGGATGCTCGTAGAGCGCCAGCGCAACACGTCTGAACTCGTCCGGGTTGCCTTGGCACTCGAGCAGTAATTCTTCCACCCGGTCTTTGTCCCCCTCGGGGATCTCGCGGCACTTCGTGTATAGCCTAGCGGCTGTTCTATAGCAGCCCTGTTGAGCTTCTCTGTATATTTGGTCGATGTTCTCCTTCTGGTCGAGGGTCATTTGCTGGCAGGTCGTCTCCACCTCGGCTTTTGCTGCAAACACACCCACCAAGCAGTGTTAGTCATTCTGATTTCTTTCATACGTGACTAGAGAAGAATCGAAAGGAGGGAACAAAACTCACAAAGGGGAGGAGAGCTAGTAAAGCAGCAGAAGAAGCGCAAGATCCACATTTTAGGATAAGGACGGAAACAAGGCGCTGGATTGTAGAGTAGTTGTGAAAGAAGAACTTGATAGGGCATTTGCGACTCCTTTATATCTAGAGAAGTTGTGCTTGCACAGAGGCATGGAGGAAGTGCAAGGCGCCAGAGCGGGATGAATCGTCCAGAGAGAGCATTGCGGACTTACACCCGACTCCGTAATTCCCAGCGGCAAAGCAAGGGAACACAATTACGGAAATAAAATAAAAGAAGAGAAAAGACACAGCCGGCCCGAGAAGCTTATTCTATACAAGGTCTCGACGCTGACTGTCGCGGTACCCGAGGAGAAGGCACAAGGCGCGTAGATCTGGGGTGTGTTGGTTGGTTCTAGATTGTCTTTGCCAGCTTCATCACGAGGATTTTCCCAGCGCGCTGCCGCCCTGTGGCATAGTGTGGCATGCTTGTTTCGTCCTCTTCCGCCGTTCTGCTCCCGCGCGCTTCTCTGACGCCTTCCAACGAAAAAAAATGGAGGCCTCTGTTTTCCCGCCGCGTGAGCTGTTGGTCGCGCCGCCATGAAAAATCGTACTACGCGGAGAGACGGGCTACAACGGCGTTATCAGACGGGTCTCGCAGTCGGTGGGTCTCTCTCTCTTTTTTACTTTAATTTTTCGTTTCGTACTCCTTTTCACTCCGTCGTCGTCCCTTTGCAGCAAAAAGACGTGAGAGGTCGCGCACGTGACGGAATCTGCCTGGGATCTTCCGGCTGCGAGCCGACTGACAGCGGCTCGCCCTGCGTTGCCGTGGGTGTGTGTGTGCGGGCCCCACGGCTACGGGTAGGTAAAGGGACGGGTCGGTGAGTGATGCAGGGGAAGCGCTTCCATTTTATTATATAATCTCTTCTTATTATCAGTCTCCCCGTTTTTACGAACTTATTGGAAAGAATTCCCCGTGCTAAAGGTGTAATAAAACGAGATATCCACCATTAAGGCGACCGGACAGTCCACCTTGCGCACCACTGGTTCGCTTTTTTCCCGCACTGTGCCAGCGGGGGTGGCGGGGGTGTCCCCTGTCAGCGCCCACGACCCCTGTACCTTGGGCCTTGTCGCATGGACGCCGCCGTTTCATGGCCCGAATGCGGTTGTATGTTTCTTCTCCTATCTTCTTCCAGTCTTTTTTTTCTCGGCTGATTTTCCAAATAAATGAATAAATAAAACGACAAGCGGGATCCATGCTCTGGCTACTGCCAGTGGCGAAACGTGTTAAATAGTGAGACACTCTTCACGCGCAATGACAAGCTCCTCACGCAAGCCCTGGCTGGCCTTGTCAGAGCCTTGTATTCCGCGCGGTTTATTTCTTGGGTGCAATTTCCCGCGTGGTGGAGGCCATCTCATCTCGGCATAGGGAGATCCTGGAGATCATGCTGCGAAGGAGACTTGGCACTAACAGATTTCATGCTCCCAACCGCAATGCAGATGAGGCCTCTGTGGGCCCCATACAGGTGAAACGGACCATCACAAAGGCATCGGATACCTGTAGAACAGTCTGTATTTTTCATACTACTAGTAAAAGAAAAACTCTAGGTATCCCATACAACCAGACTCCCAACCCAGAGGCCGAACTCTAATTGGCAACGCGCATGCATCGCTATATATTAACAAGATCGGCTCGAATTTGTACACTGTAAATCATGTCCCCAGAGAGGACCTCCCCTCGTGATATCAACGACGTTCCCGCGCGCTTACAGAGCAAGAGCGGCAACGGCACCGAGGACCATGGCGCCGAGGGCGAGACCAGCCTTGGGAGCGGCGTTGGGCACGCTGGTGGGGGTGCTGGTCGCGGTGGCGCTGCCGGCGTGCGAGGTGCTCGAGCGGCCGGTCGAGTTGGCAGACGAGGTGGCGCTGGTCAGGGTGGTGGCGGCCGAGGACGACGAGGCGGCGCTGGACGAGGCCGAGGTGGTGACGGAAGTGCTGGCGCTCTTGGAGGAGGAGGAGGCGGCGGAGGAGCTGGAGTCGGAGCTGCCGTCGTCGAGCTTGACCTGGATGGACTTGGCGGAGCCGGAGCGGTCGCCGTAGACGTACTCCTTGACCTTCTTGTCGGTGGCGGAGGAGCCGCCGGCGTAGTCGGTGACCTTGACGCTCTGGTAGATGGCGGTGGCAGGGCCGTTGGAGAAGTCGGCGATGCCACCGGCCCACTCGATGGTGCCGGGGGCGTTGCCATCGTAGCCGGCGACCCAGGCGCCAATCTTAACCTGCATGGGCGACTGGGGGAACTTCTCGCCAACGTCCGAGGCCTTGAGGACGCGGACCGACTGGCCGTCGATGAACCACTCGGCCTTCTCGGCGGTCCAGTCAAAGGCGTAGGTGTGGGTGGAGGTCAGGGGGCTGTCGACGGCGTGGAAGCCGCCGCGGTTGTAGGTGGAGTCGTCGCCCTTGGAGAAATAGTTGGACTGGATCTGCTTGTTGTCGCTGCCGACTGTCTCAAAGTCGATCTCGTCGAGGTCGTCGGAGAGGAGGACGAGCGACGTGACGATGCCCTTGCCGTTGGCGGCCTGCATCTTGATCTCGACGTGACCGAAGAAGATGTAGTTGTCGGAGCGCAGGGTCGGGGCGTCGCCCTTCTTGCTCATGGCAAAGGTGGCGCCCTTGGAGTCGTATGTGACCTTGGTGCCGAGGGAGGTGAAGCCGTCGCACTCGCCCTTGGTGAAGTCGCAGTTCATGCCATCCTTGCCAAAGGCAGGGTTAGCAGGGCAGTCTGGTGAGTTGGTTAGCAGGGAGATCGATGACGGGTAGGTCGGCAGGAGGGAAGAAACGCACCCTTCTTGAGGGGGTTGCACTCGGTCGAGGTCTGGGCCGTGACCAGGGAGGTGCTGGCGAGGGCCAGGAGAGCGGCGGAGGAAAACTTGGCCAACATTGTAATGTTGTTGTGTTGCTGGAACGAAGGAGTTGTCTAGGGCGAAGCAAAAGGATATTAAGATAGGCGAGTATATAAAGGAAACAAACAGCTGTAGGTAGCGAGAGACTAAGAATTGGGGTTGCAAAGAGGAAACAACAGGAAGCGGACGGGCCCAGCGAGAGAGGTATGAGAGAGAGGAAGAGAAGATCAGAGAAAGGAGGGGAGGCAGTCTGGAGCGTGAGCGTCGGGGAGTTTTTATTATGAGGTGGAGGGAGCTGGTGGTCCCTGGGGGAGCAGCAGGGGAGCAGCAGGGCCCGAGTCCAACCCCCCGAGGGCAGCCCTGCTGTGAGTGGGTGGTCGGAGTGTGGCAAGCTTGGCAGCAGGCCGGCGAGCTTGGCCGTCGATTGGTGGGACTCGTCCTCGACCAAGGGGGTTGGGGCTCAAAGAGGTAAGCCAGGGGCGCAGAGGCGGCCCCTTTCGGGCGAGCCAAGGGATGTACCTACACCCGTAATCTGACCCGGAATCTGTACCTGAGTTGTGCACACTGTACTGTCTGTCACTGTGCTTGCATCTTGGCCAGGTCATGGGATGCCCCTGCCCACCATAGAAATCAAGCTCCGAGACAGCGCCGGCGGTCATCATGGTTAACGGGTTGTCGTCGGCCGCCACAGCCAACGCACTGTACAACCACAGAGACGCCTGGTGGCTGGTTGGCGTTGGTGTTGACGCTGTCAAAACTGTATTACCGTTGCTGAGTCCGGCCTGACACCGCCACCGCTGCGAGGTAACGTGCATACCTGGGTAGTACCTCCTCTCTACTACTACTACCTTAGTACCTCTACCTGGTTGGTAGTAACCACCACCAGAACCTTGGGTATAGTTGCGGTACTAACCGCCAAGGTGACAAGGTACTGGCGCCCGTCTCGGAAAATTACACCACCAGATCTTATTAGCATAAGTGTGTGCCTTCTTTGTTCACTTCAAACACCTTTCCATTGCCCGCCCGCCCATGCGCGTTGATCATCCGTCCATTCTTCCTTTGTTGTGTTTTAGTACATCCCGGCGACTGTGTGTGTCGCCCTGCCCGATTGAGTTTTTTTCCCTTTGCCAGGCGCACCAGGCGGCTTGCCCCGTTGACACCGCCCAGCGCTAAAAAGCAAGACGAGAGGTACTAACTCAGGTTAGCAGGCCAAGCCACAATGCAACCATCAAGCCCGCTGTGGCAACACAACAGGTCATCATCCATCGTACAGCATACCTCACTGTAACAGCTGCATCTGCAGTCTTGTTTGCCGCTGCTGCTTGTTGCTGCAGGTACCGTCCTACAACAACCACTCTCCAGCGCCATGACGACAAGAACCAACCTCTCTCCCGTGCTCCAAGCCAGTCACCTGCCCATGATCTGGCGGCTCGCTCGCTACCCTGCCGCAACGGATCTGCGAAAAAGCAAAGCCGACGACAACCCACAGACTCTTGAAACACACGACTCGAACATTGGCGCTCGCACATCACATTGATTGGCCTGTGGCAAAGTCTCACCATCAATGTGCGCCGTGCTAGGCACTGTGCGACGGACAACCCCAGGCTGCACTGTGGTCCCACACAGGACCAACTGGGGATTCGCCTCATCATCGCTTCCTTCTCGCAACGCTCCCAGCCTTGCACCCAAAAATACCATGACTAGTCGATGAACGACGAACAAGGCAAAGAAAATACGGGATCCTCCGGGCGCAGCAAAGACACGTCTAGAAAAATCCCCGGCCATCTTCTCCATGCCAGCCGTATTACCCTGCCGGAGGCGGGTCCACCCGCCATCCGGTGTGGCTGTGCAAAACACAACTAGCTATCCTTACTAACCTTGAGGAGGAAGCTATCTGTGTTTCTAACAACCACCAACGAACCAGATTGAGAAAAAAAGAGATCAGAAAATTCACCCAGTCATCCGCTCCCTCCCCCTTCGCGCTAACAACGTCATTCCCGTAACAACGTACCTATTTTTATCCACGCCCGTACAGCACACTGACCCTGCACCAGCGGACCGCGATCTCACTCGCTCGCCTCCTTCGCCTCTTCAGAGATGCTGCGTGCCGGTAGCTAGCTCTCAACATCGTTTCCATATTTGTTCCTCCCCATCCTTCGCCGGGCCTGTCCCGGGGGAATGTGCGAAAATTCCTTTCCTAACGTCCGCGCCAACCATGGGTGACCCGGCACTGCCCACATCAAGCCACCGGCGCCGCACCGGCACACCGGCAGCAACTTTTCGCCCTGGCCAAAGGGCCCTTCTGCCAGTTCGGCAAGCCCAGTGCCGCCCTCCCTCGGTTCTGACCGCCGGCCAACCTCTGTTAAAATGATGAGCGAGCCGGTTTCCCGCGCCCTCCGCTTTCCTGCCTTCCTTCCTCTTTCTTCATACTCAGGTCCAACCGTCTCCCTCCCCGACTCCCAAGGTATGGTGGCTAACGCTGAATGGGGGGCCCACGGCGCAACCTCCAGCCAACCATCCACATGAGCCCATCCTTATCAAAGATAACTCAACTCAATTGTCTCCTTGTGCAACCAGAAGCAGCAATGGTCAAAAGTTCAATTCGTCCCCTTTTATTTTCGGTATTTTCGCCTTCGCAGCCAGCACTCGCCATCATCCCCCTCACCGATCGGCCGATCGGCTACACTCGCCCGCTCATTGGCATAGCCGAAATGCATCGCATAAATTCCCCGTCGTGAGCAAGGTTTTCATGCTGCCGAGGAAGCCGCATGATGTCTCATCACTTATTGCAACCCGTTTCAACCTTATCTTTCCGATCGAAATCTGCTCAAAGGGTAGCCGGTATGTTCCATGCGACTTGCCATCTTTTCGTCAAGGCCGTGAGCGGGCGCTGCCTCTATTTCCAGCTGCCAACGAAACTGCCGTTGTTGGCCGCGGTGTGGTGTATGCCCATAGCACCGACGTGAGAATGCCCTCTTCTTTTTGTGAGCTTCTCGAGACTTCTGCGTCACGTTTGCACACCCCAGCTGCTGTTGATCCTTTCCGCTGATACCCATCACCCGCCCCATCAAGCCAGTACCTGTGCCGATGAAGGACCATGCCAGCGTTATCACCCTGGATCGACATGAGAGGCATCTAGGTCTGTATTGTTGCCTGCCACTCTTGATATTTCGCTCCAGAAACGTAGCTGGGTCTTCACTGTGTCACCCGTCGAGCCGGGAAGCCGCGTTCCTCGGAGGAGCCGGCCCGATAGGTTGTGCGGGCTGACTGCGGGCGTTCTTTGTTCCTTGAACAAAGGTACAATGTAATCCCTTGAGCTGCCCAAACAGCCTTGTTTAGATGAGACGCGCGGTAGGCGACTCATCCTGGTCCGCTATGCCGCCGGGCAATGCACGCTGAGGCTGCGTTGTCATGTGCCAATCGTCACAGGTCGCATGATAGCCAGATCAATCCCACGTGATCGGCAGTCCGCCCGACATTACCCAGGATCATGAAACCTGAAGGTCTTTTTTTCCCCACTGTGCCTAGCAATTCCTTGTTGGGTGGAGTAGGATCTGAAGATGTCGATAGACTTGTCGATGTGGAAAGTGTAGCTTAGAAGGCAGTCGGGTGCCTTACACTTTTGTTTCAGTTGAACTGTTCCATCTCCCGCGCTTTGGTTCTCTTGAAAGCTGTAAGCATCGGATAATGTCAGGTTTGATCACTGCTCTGCTCTAATGGTTATAATGCGAGTCAAGCATCGAGGCTGGGCAGGGATCTGCGCTGCGATGCGTGTCCTCATTCAAGGAACGAGGCATCAGCAAGGATTTATCGCCGCTTCCTGTTATGCTGTTGACTTGCTGCGGCGTCTGCTTAATTTGATTAAATCGCTGGCTTTCGAGCAGGAACATTCGACTGGAAGGGAACTCCTGTTTGACATTGATCACGGGGATCAAAGGTAGTAGAACGTGAATGAGTGCACTGGATGATCCGTGGTTGGTGCAGTGCCTCCACGTCGTGAGCAAGTTTAACGCACTTTTTGCAAAATGATCTGTTGATGGAAGTATACCAAGACGCTCCGTCGAAGGATAAATGATACGAGGTCGCCGGTTCCGGGCCCCGGCTGTCGGCGCGAGACAAGATCCGTCTGATTGTGGGCTGGAACCAGGTGCCATGGCAGTGGCGCTGACGATTCAGCCCAGAGCGACAACACAAACCACCACCCGCCAAAGAGAAGAAGAAGCTGGTTTCTTGTATTTGCATCTCTTGTAATCTGTAGGCCATAGGCCGATTGCTATACAGATTACTCAAGGCTGCTGACTGGCCCATGCCGAGTAATAAGAAAGCTCGTATTAAGGGCGCCAGGGTATGGCTAAATTGTTGCCGGGGTTGGTGTCAGACTGCGAATGCCCCACGATGTGGTGGCCTGATTACCTGAATTTGCTGATGCTGCAGACATGAGGATGCTTGGCGAAATGGCCTTGTTGCTGAATAATTCTCCGGCAGGTCGTATTATACGTTGGTAGTGAGTTGGCTAACCTTATATCTCCACCGCCAGGGGCGGTGGACTTTGGCACGAACGGGAGGTGGTTTGAGTTTGCAAGGCGCAGTCCAGCACGTGGCAGAGGGCTGTGACAACCAATCGGGATCTGGTTTGGGGCGGGTTGGGAATAGAAGTGAGCTGGGTTCCATCATCTCTTGCGCTTATAGAGTAATTGAGGAGGAGCTGGGGGCATTGTGAGTGGGCGGTGGGCTTACAGCATGGGCGTTAAGGTGTGCCTTCTGGTATTGGAGGATACGCCGTATGTTGGCATGATTGCATTCTGAATTGTTCGGTGAAGGTTGTGAGACTGATTGGAGGGGCTAGCAGCATGATCGGGAAGCAGGCGACTTGCAGCCGGAGGTATGACTCTACTTGGTGCGAAGTAGTTGGTACGAGGAGTGTCGTTTTAGTTGGCCGGCATTTTCTTGGAGTGACCTGGACCGACTTGAGGTAGATCATTTTTGCTGATCCCATGCCATTTTGGCCGACGACGACAGCGGTGGTCTGCATGGAACGGAGGACCTGGCGCAGTTTGGCTGGTCAGCTGAATGACATGCGGCAGACCCCGGCTTGCATAGCGGGCAAGCCGCATGCATGGCTCGGCAGCTAATATGGACGACGGCCATCAACGGTTTTTGTGAGTGGCGAAAGGGCTTGCAAAGAATGACTTGTCATTCTTTTTGTACTGGGAGGAGGGGTCGGTCATGGGCGGCATTACTGGATCGGTAGGAAGCGGCGTGGTTCTAGAAGCAGCAGATTGCAGGACGGAGGCTGGAATGGCGGAGTGAGGCAGGGGAGGAGAGGAGGAGAGGCGGAGCGGAGGAGAGGAAGGAGAATCGTGATGAAGGCGGATGAGGGCTAGCCTGATGATATGGAGATGCAGAAAGGAAGCGAGGGAGAGAGTACTACCTGGATACCTAGTAGAGAAGAAGGATTCAAAGTAATAAGGTTGGGCAAACGGCAGGCTGGTCGGAGTGGCAGGCCAAGCAAGGTCACGGAGCATGGCCCGCCAGCTGGCAGCGCCGGACGGCCGTGAGGTTGACTTTGCGGCAGGCAGGCAGTCCGTGGGCGTGGGCGGGCCATGGCATGTGCCTGGTTTTGATTTCTTGTTTTTCTATTGCTATTCCCTGTTTCCTGTTTTTTGACACGTCGGCAGAATGTCGAGCATGGACACGTGTGTACACACGGCTGGTGGTATTACCGGTAGAGCATCTGCTACGTTGGTGCAGATGCGTTGCGAGCAAACTGAAACTGTGCAAACAGCTGCCCGCAGGCCGACGTCGCAGGCTGGCTGTAGGCTGCTAGCGGCCTCGCTAGCGGACGGTGGGCGCTGCAGCCAAGCAGCCAAGCACAGCGGCTGGGGATTGTGCCTGGGTGCCTGGACGGACCCCGTCGGGCAGGCCAGGCCAGGCCATTTGCAGTCATCCGGGCGAGGCTACGGCCAGGACCGCGTAGACACTAAAACTCGGCTAGAAAGCAGGGGCAAATCAAGAAAAAGAAAACATGGCGCGGCGAAGGGTGAATGGTTAATATACATGCAATATACAATATAAATCAAGGAATTGATTGAAACGTTCATGTAAAAAATCGCCAGTGGCAAAAAGTGGCGACTGGCAGCAAGCGAAACAAACGGCCCCCTGGTGTGGCTGGGGTGGCTGCAGCTGCGGATATGGGAGGAGGAGAGTATGCCTTGTGCCGTTGCATTGTTACATGGACGCCTCTGTCGTGAAAGCAGGTGGCCAGCGGCCGGGTGGCGCCACTCCAGCGACACCTGCTGCAGCTGGAACCGGACTGAGCTGCCAGGCCCGCTCAGCTTTATGCAAACCGCCTATTTCAGGATGCAAATAACGGCCCAAGAGAAGCGTTCTTGCGACAGCCAGTCATGGCCGGTCCTTGGATTTCCTTGGAAAGAAATAAGAAATGCCATCCGTCCACTCTCCACCAGCTACCGGCCATCACGCTTTCCCATCCACCAATCATCCCAATCCATCCTCTCCCATCCTCCCCTTGCCTCTTTTGAGGAACCAAACCATATCTATCCTTTCTTCAGCTCTCCGTCTCCTCGAATCCATTCCCCTTGTTGGCCTCCCAGTCTGCTCGCTCCCCCCAATTCGAGGTAGGTACTCGGCTGCCTGTAGCTAAGCTTACCTCCCAGGTAGCTACTACTAACCCAACCCTACCAACCCAACCCTACCACCAAGGTGGTCCTCACCCGTTTGCTTGCACCATCTCCATCTCGTCCTCCTTTGTTTTCTCTCTCCATCATCCCATCATCCGTCTTCCATCAGAACAATCAATATCATCTCCTTTCTCTCTCTTTCCGCCTTTCTCATTACCTCTCTCGCTCTCGCTCTCGCTCTCGCCCTCTGCATCCTCCAACCCCCACGGACCTGCTTCTCATCACCCCCGTCCCTCACCTCCACCACCCACCCTCCGCGATACCTCGTATACGAGGCCCAACTAGCCCGTCGCCCGTCACCGTACTCCCTCGCCTCGCGTCGCCTTGCTGTCAGCTCCAATACCCGGCGCCCCTGCTCACCGTTCCGTCCCCGACAACGCAGCCGCTACCGCAACCCGTCGTATCAGTCCTGCCCGACGCTTCAGTCTGCCCAGCTTCAGTCCTGCCCGCCGCCTCAACAACTCCCCATCGCCTGGCACCGCGCCTCACGGTCTCACAAGTCTCACACACAGCCTGCCCTACCGCAGCCCCATCGACTTCTGCACCTCTCCCGCCATGCTTAAAGCTGCCGCACGTCCTTGATCCAGAAAAAACAACGCTTCTACCTTTTACTGTTTCTTATCTACACATCGGCCCGTCTGCCATTTGGCCCTTTACACGCCTCCCATCCCTCTCCGCTACTACTTCGCCGTTGCTTCTACTTCGTCTGCGCTGCTTCTGCGCCGCTCTGCTCTCTCTTCCTCTGCATTGCCATGCGAGAAGTCGCCCTTGCCAGCCTCTTTCATACAATCCCAGAGCCTTGCGACATTCGCCCGACAGCGCCGCCCGCCTAAACTTCCGACCACACCTCCAAGTCCACCGTCCACCGTCCACCACACCCTGCGCCATTACTGCGCCTTCATCCCACCAACCGTTATTTTTGTCACATATAATTAAATTCTCCGCGCGCCCTCTGCTCCTCCACTACCGCCCGTCTGCCCTCTCCGCCTCCCCTTCCATCGTCCCCTCTGCCGTCGCCTCTTGCCGCCGCCACCTCTTTCAACCGGCCCTCGGCTTGCCTTCCCGACAACTCCTCACTCTCTCAGTGCACTCTCGGTGCGCGCTCTCTCTCTCTCTGTCTCTCAGAGTCCGCGCAGGCGCCTGTCTCCATCTTCTGTAATTTTTCCGACAAATTCCACCATGGCGCCCCATAACGATGTCGAGGCTTTTCACCGTCTGCTTCACTCCAGCCGACGCATCATGATTCTCTGCGGAGCCGGTCTGTCGGTCGCATCCGGCCTGCCGACCTTTCGCGGCCCCGACGGCTACTGGCGCCATCACGATGCCACTCGACTCGCCACCATGCAGGCTTTCAGGACGGATCCGGGCCTCGTCTGGCTGTTTTACGCTTATCGTCGACACATGTCTCTCAAGGCCCAGCCAAATACTGCTCATCGAGCTCTGGCTGCCCTCGCCAAGGCAAACCCGAATGTTCTATGCTTGAGTCAGAATGTTGATAGTATGTCCACACCCCTCCTCATCTGCTTTGCATTGTACAGTCCGAAACTAACCCTTACTAGATCTTTCGCAGCGCGCCGGCTATCCCCTCCATCAGCTTCACACTCTGCATGGGTCCCTCTTCAACATCAAGTGCAGCAATCCAACTTGCCACTGGATGCAGTTCGGAAACCACGATGACCCCTTCTGCGAGGCTTTGATTGAGGCCTCTCAAGATGCACCACCAGGACAGAAGCTCCCGCTTCTGGACCCATATCATCGCATCCGACACATTCCCGAAGAAGAGCTTCCCAGGTGTCCCCAATGCAAGATTGGCTTGCAGCGCCCCGGCGTAGTCTGGTTCGGCGAAGAGCTTGACAAGACCATGCTGTGGAAAATCAGCAACTGGCTACAGGAGGACAAAGTGGTAAGACTTGCTACCTGGACCCTCTTACCTTCGGCACACGACTAACACGACATAGGACCTTATGCTCGTCATCGGCACATCGGCCCAAGTATACCCCGCAGCGGGCTACATCGACGACGCACGGGACTGCGGCGCCGTTGTGGCTGTCATCAACCCCGATGCTGAAAACGAAGAGGAGCTGGAAAAGTTGAGCCCTGGGGACTTTGCATTTGGGCAAGACGCCGCCACATGTCTTCCAGTGCTCCTTGAACCAATAATTGGCAAACAGCAGCCCGATGGCCAATTTGCTCGATAACAGGACAAGGGGGTGGGATCCCTCGCTAGCGAGCGGCTGGTACCCTCGTTGGTGCATCGCACGGTGCGCAGTGCATCTAATAAAAATGATAGCGGTCAGCGGCCGCTTGGGCAGACAGAGCAGGTATTTGCGCGGAGCCACAGGATTGGCGTATCACAATTTAGGACCGGCCACGAGCACAGTAGTATACCGGGTATGCAGGACACGACAGTCTCATCATGTCGAGTGCAGGGAACACGGGGATACGTATATAGATTGGCGGTGATATCTTTGTTGCCGGGCTTTGCAGAGCTCAAAATCTCCCTCTCAAATACAAGGACATCCTAAACAGCATCTTTCGCACTCCCGCCGTGACAAGGGCCGTCTAATACAGCCAGCCATTCAGACTAGAACAAGGCCTTTTATGCCGGACACTACCTCCCCGGGCTGTAACCCCATCCCCGCCGAATCGCCGTGCTAGTGCAAGCCAGCGGATTGCGATCGCGACAAACCTTAGATGATATCCGGCCCTCAGCGCTGGCTTACATGAGACTTGCCCGGACTGGCAGCGTGGGAGTGCCGCTGTTCTTCGTTCCGATCCCTGGGGCATTGACTGCCCCTCTCCAAAGGCGCTGCAGGTATACGAGCCCTAATTCACCTTGAGCCAGGATACACCCCGCCTGGCGACCGTATGGTTACATGGTGGCATGCGACCAGGTCGTCCTCCCCCGCGCATGCATGACGTCTCTCCGCTCCTCAAGTGCCATGTATTCCGCTGCGAGGGGGGCAGATATAAAGCACGCCGTGCCGATCGATCGTCTACACGGAGCACGGCGAACTACGCCTTCTACTTGTTAGGCACCCCCTCTTCCAGCTGCGAAGAAGTTCAACCGTGAGAGCAAGCCGCTTGTTTCACACCCCAATATATCCGGCACGATCCGAGCGGGCTTGCCCACCATGCGTGCCCTCCTGCTCTCTGCTCGCCCCGTCCTCCTCCTCCTCTTCCTCCTCCTCGCACCTGCAGCGGCGGGCGCCGCGTCCCCCGATCCGCTCGCGTACGTCGACCCCCTGATCGGGTCGCGCTCCGGCGGCAACGTCTTCGCGGGCGCGACGCTGCCCTACGGGCTCGCCAAGGCCGTCGCCGACGTGGACGGGGCCAACACGGGCGGCTTCGCGTCCGACGGCAGCAACGTGACCGGCTTCTCGGCCGCCCACGACAGCGGCACCGGCGGCAACCCGAGCCTCGGCAACTTCCCGCTGTTCCCGCAGGTGTGCCGCGGCGGCGACGGCGGCTCGCTGGACGGCTGCGGGTACCGCCTCGACGACCGCAAGGTGCGCTACGTCAACGACTCGGTGCGCGCGACGCCGGGGTACTTTGCCATCGAGCTGGCGTCCGGCATCCGCGCGGACATGACGGTCTCGGAGCACGCGGCGCTGTACCGCTTCACGTTCCCGCCGGCGGCGGGCGACGACGACGAAGGGCACCCGATGATCCTGCTGGACCTGACGGACCTGTGGAAGAGCCGCCAGAACGCGTCGGTCCGCGTGGACCCGCGCACGGGGCGGATGACGGGCAACGGCACGTTCCTGCCGAGCTTCGGCGCCGGCTCGTACGTGATGCACTTCTGCGTCGACTTCTTCGGCGCCGCCGGCGGCGTCCACGACACGGGCGTGTGGGTCAACAGCCGCGCCGGCACCGAGCCCAAGGAGCTCTTCGTCACGCGCGGCTTCAACCTGTTTTACATTGAGGCCGGGGGCTTCGCTAGGTTCAACACGACGGGCGGGGGGCGCACGGTGACGGCGCGCGTCGGGCTCAGCTTCAAGAGCGGCGAGCAGGCGTGCCGCAGCGCGGAGACGGAGATTGCGCGCCCGCTTGGGGGCGACTTTGAGCGGCTGGTCGCGGAGGCGGAGGGCCAGTGGCGCGCGAAGCTGGACCCGATCAGGATGGTCAGCAGCGGCGGCGCAGGCGAGGACCTGCTGAGGAGCTTCTGGAGCGGCGCGTACAGGAACATGATCTCGCCGCAGAACTACACGGGCGAGAACCCGCACTGGGACACGGGGCGGCCGTACTTTGACTCGTTCTATTGGTGAGAAGCCTTTTCTGACTTGCTCGGCGAATCCGGAGATATATAGACATAGAAAGAACGAGAGAGAGACTAACCTGTGTGTAACCAGCATCTGGGACGCGTTCCGCGTCCAGCACCCCTTCCTCACGGTCGTGGACCCGGCCGCACAGGCGCAGATGGTGCAGACGCTGCTCGACATCTACGCCCACGACGGGTGGCTGCCCGACTGCCACATGTCCCTGTGCCGGGGGTGGACGCAAGGGGGGTCCAACGCCGACGTGGTGCTCGCCGACGCGTTCCGCAAGAACCTGTCGGCGTCCATCGACTGGGAGCTGGCGCTGCGCGCCGCGCTGGCCGACGCCGAGGACGAGCCGCGCGAGTGG
This sequence comes from Cordyceps pruinosa, assembly GCA_003025255.1. Lineage (NCBI taxonomy): Eukaryota > Fungi > Ascomycota > Sordariomycetes > Hypocreales > Cordycipitaceae > Cordyceps > Cordyceps pruinosa. The sequence goes on from LUFD01000180.1 coordinate 49,218, forward strand.
TCCGTCCACGGGCGCGGCGGCCTGCGCAGCTGGGCGGCGCTCGGCTACGTGCCCGCGCTCGACTTTGACCCGCTCGGCTTCGGGACCAACTCGCGCAGCGTCTCGCGCACGCTCGAGTACGCGTACGACGACTACTGCGTGGCGGCGCTGGCGGGCGGCCTGGGCCGCGCGGACCTCGAGGCCAAGTACCTGCGGAGGAGCGCCAACTGGGCGAACCTGTGGAAGGCGGACCAGCGCTCGAGCATCAACGGCTCGGACACGGGCTTCGAGGGCTTCTTCCAGCCCAGGTACCAGAACGGGACCTGGGGGTTCCAGGACCCGATCGCGTGCTCGGCGCTGGCGGGCTTCTGCTCGCTGACGACGAACCCGAGCGAGACGTTCGAGGCCAGCATCTGGCAGTATCTATTGTACGTGTTCCTTTCCTTCTTCCGTATCTCTCCCTGGGATGGCAAACTGTCGGCTCACACGGGACTCCAGCTACGTCCCGCACTCGACCGCCGCGCTCATCGAGCTGCTCGGCGGCGACGACGCCTTCGTGCGGCGCCTCGACTACTTCCACACCGTCGGGCTCGCCGACATCTCCAACGAGCCCGTCTTCCTGACCGTCTTCCTGTACCACTACGCCGGCCGGCCCGCGCTCTCCGCGCGCCGCATCCGCACCTACATCCCCGCCGCCTTCAACGCCACCCCCGGCGGCCTGCCCGGCAACGACGACTCGGGCGCCATGGGCTCCTTCTTCTTCTTCGCCGCCCTCGGCCTGTTCCCGGTCGCCGGCCAGAACGTGTACCTCATCAGCGCGCCGTTCTTCGAGGAGGTGAGCGTGCGCAGCCCGCAGACGGGCCGCACGGCGACGGTGCGCGCGCGCCACTTCGACCCCGCGGGCGGCAACGTGTACGTGCAGAGGGCGACGGTGGACGGCCGGCCGTGGACGCGGTCGTGGATCGGGCACGAGTTCTTCGCGGAGGGCTGGACGCTGGAGCTGGAGCTGGGGAGCGAGGAGTCGGACTGGGGGTCGAGGATGGAGGACCGGCCGCCGAGCTTGGCTGTGAAGATGTAGTCAGAGTCAGCAAATCAGTGTCCCCTATATTAGCGCCGTCATAACAACATTGTTTTGAGTGGCAACAACTCGACGTGCTGGTGTGTTTCTTCTAAAAATAGGCAAGGAGTGTAAACGCTCTTCCGTCTGGCGGCAGCCACCGGGGCAGTTGCTGGCAAGGTCACTCATGGCGTCACCTCTTTGGTGAGTAGCATGCCTAGTAGAGGCACGTGCATAAGAACACGTCGACGTCGTTGAGACGCCTTCAATGCCAGCGCCGACGTAGACGCTTTCATAGAACGGAGTCTCCCCGAAACCGAGCGTCTCGCAAAACGTCCCAGCTGTTCCACGGCAGGGTGACACTCGCCCCTTCTAGTCCGGCGCACAAAGACTGCAAAGGACTCCATGACAGCGCCCCCAACCTGTCAGAGCGCTTTATTCTCATCTTCCCGGCTTCGGGCCGTGTCACACGCGGAGCTGTCCCAAGTCGCACACGTCCTCCCTCTAGGCAACAACGCGCGCGAGCAAGAAATGGCTGCCCTTTTTGGGATGAGGTGTCCAATTTTGCATCTTTATCCAGTGTCTCACGTAATACAGGATTCTAGGTATAAAATGTCCCGTGGGAAGGGAAGATCGTGGGAGGACAACTCTTCACACAAACATGTCACGAATGCCACCAAGCCAGTACAACTACGGCGGCGTTGAAGCGATGACATACGAGCCCGAACGAGCAAATACCGGTGTAGCAGCACAAGAAATGTCGACAGAAGGATTCGTCTATGACAACGTCGAGCCACGAGGCCAAGGCTACATCTCGGAACAACCCGCCGGGTACTACTATAACCCTGAGGAGGCACAACATGTTGTCGGGATAACAACAGATCCCGATGGACTCGTGTCAGAGCTTTCGGCGCTCATGTTCAACGAAGTACAGCAGCATCCAGTGTACGAAGCGGAAGCTGCATACGGAGCCATGCCGGGCGTATCAGCAGCCGGGGGCAGCTACAACGCCGTGGGACAACGGCCTCCTGTCGGCGGAAGCATGCTTTCTGCTGAATATCTGGCAAAGATGGCGACAAGAGCGACGGGCTACGGCGATCAGGATCCGCAGCAACACTTCGACGGACTGCCCGACCATCAGGGAGTCATGCCGGGGCTGCGTGCTACTGAGAACAGCCAGCTCGTCGCGGAGCCGCAGCAGCACCCGATCGGAGCAACGAGGACGGCTCCGGACGCTCTGGATATGGCTATGGTGTACCCAACGCCCCAGCCTATCCAGGCCGCGCCGGACCTGGGGCCGCCGGCCAACCCGTACCACATCCAAGCTGCACAGCCAGCTCCGAACTCACGAATACACCGCGTCGGTGACCCGATTCATCCCGACAATATTCCGCTATACTACCAATTCACCGCTGCATCTGCGGTCTATCAGCCAGGATCTGGAATGCCTCCTCCGGCTGTACCAGCCAGACATGATCCACGCCCGTCGACTGCGCGACGGAGAGCTGCCGCGCCCGCCAAAGCCAAACCGAGGGGCAGGCGCGCTCGCTACGGTGAAGAAGCGCAGCCTCCGCCGCCCAAGAGAAAGAGGCAAAATCCAAAAGAGCAAGGTGAAAAAAAAGGCGAAAAAGAAGTTGTCTTCAAGGGCTCTGATGCGGCATGTCCGGCAGAGCAATGGAAGGCGCCCAAAACGCAAGAGGAGGCAAGTGAATGGCAGAAACAACCGTTCGCCCAAGCGTTCAAAATCCCGATCCAGAAGGATTACAGTCCGAAAGAAACAAAAGATTACCGACAATATTTGAAAATGGCCGATTCAAACACAGCAGCAACTCGCCTGATTGAACCAGATGCCCAAAAGCCGTACAAGCAGGCTCTGCAACATGTGCAACTCCCGGAAATTGTTTGCCAGAGAGAGGATTCACCCCCAAAAGGCATTTTCCTTCAAAATGTAACGCATTTTATTCTAAAGTGAGTGTACCTTCCTTCCTTCCTCCTCCTCCTCCTCCTCCTCTTCCTCCTCTTGTTCTACATCATGCAACGAAAACTTACAAAAAGAAGGGCGTATGAAGTCGAGCAATCCATTGTGATGAGAGATGCTGGTGTGAGGTGCAACAAGCATCTGCCCTTCGTCAACTGGCACTTCTTCGGGCGCATCATTTCCAAGGCATTTCTCGACACAGAGCACGGGCTGTTCCGCGCCTTCACTCACGTCAGCACCAACCAAGCCGTGGATTCTGGGTTCGGATACCGTGACTTCGTCATCTTTGCGAGGGGAGGCAGCGACCTGTCAGCCACTCCCTCGTCCCAAAGCGTCATCGAAGTGACTCTTGGACATCAGTATAGCCTTGACAAGTCGGAAAGCGAAACGTTGCGGTTGACTTGGCAACCAGCGCAGAAAATGCTCCTCCAGCACTTCAAGGAATGTAAGTCCATATTTTCCTTTGCTCTCATTGGATCCTCCGACCACGGGCGTCCGTTTTCTTCCTCTTCGTCTTTTCTTCTCTTTATTTCGGCAGCCCGTGATGGGATCTAACTTGGATTTTAGTCTTGCCAGTGCCGCCGGATGAGACACCAGAACAATGGTACGAGAAAAAAGGAAAGGAAATCGAAGACAGGGCAGCTCAAGCCGATGAACCACAGGAAAGACGCCCGGAGCTGATATTCGTGCCTAAGGACCAACTTGAAGATGATGACCCCAATCCCGATCCGCGTCGTTACCGCATGCTTTACACCGACGACAAGGGCCAGCGCAGGGCCAGGCTGATTCCTATACGGGACCAGCTGTCACAGATAGCACAAGAAAAAAGGATAGCAGAAGAAGAAAGGAGACGGCAAATGAAGAGAAAGAGAGGTCCTTAGCTATGCCGACAATTACATTGAGTTTTTTGAAGTTTGCTTCCTTGTCTGCCGGGTTGGCAGACTACCCTGTATTGCCCCACCAACCAACAGATGTAGTGACGATGCAAAAAAGCATTCAGAACTTGCTCTCTACAAGCGCACCATCCCGCCACCAAGTAGCCACGCACGACAGCGGCGCAGGTCGAGCTGAAGCCGAATTCAACGCCCGTCTTCATCCGCCGTCGACACACCTCCAACCCCAGCGCCCGGCCGCGGACCTGCCGACCGCCACCATGCAGGGCTTCAACATGGGCAAGTACGTGCCGCCCGAGCACGAGGGCACCACGAGCGGCAACGCGCTGCACCGGAAGCACGCCCTCGGCGCGCGCGCCTCCAGGCTGCGCTCCGACGGCGCCCTGACGGTGCGCTTCGAGATGCCCTACGCCGTGTGGTGCGCGACCTGCCCGCGCCCGACGCTCATCGGCCAGGGCGTGCGCTTCAACGCCGAGAAGCGCCGCGCCGGCCGCTACCACTCCACGCCCGTCTGGAGCTTCCGCATGCGCCACGCCGCGTGCGGCGGCGCCATCGAGATCCGCACCGACCCGCAGAACACGGCGTACGTGGTGGTGGCCGGCGCGACGCGGCGCGACGCCGGCGAGGGCAAGGGGGACAAGGAGGAGGCGGAGGGCGGCGTCAGGGCCCTGACGGAGAAGCAGCGGGAGGAGCTGCGGAGCAATGCGTTTGCGAGCCTGGAAAGGACCATCGAGGACAGGGAGCGGCTGCAGCAGGCGACGCGCCGCATCGACGGGCTCGCGGAGCTCGCGGACCGCCGCTGGGACGACCCGTACGCGCTGAACCAGAAGCTGCGGAGGACGTTCCGCGCGGGCCGCAAGGAGAGGGAGGCGGGCGCCGCGGCGACGGAGGCGCTGCAGGACCGCATGGGCCTCGGGCTGGACATCCTCCCCGAGACGGAGGAGGACGCGCGGCGGGCGCGCCTGGTGGACTTTGCCCCTGACGGCGACGACGACGAGGACGCGGCCGGGGCGGCGGCGCTGTCCAAGCCGCTGTTCGAGACGGCCGCGCCGCCGCGGCCGCCCCC
>LUFD01000181.1:6189-38439 GCA_003025255.1 Cordyceps pruinosa
CACGCCCGCAGGCGCGGTAACACGGGCGACTGCATGGGCGCAGACCGACTTATCATTACACTGCTTCAAATTAACGGCATTCTACAAAGATCGGAGATGAAGACGGCAAGGAAGCCTGTGGCGGCAGCATCCTCCGCACAAATGCCCGCGACAACGGGCTGATCATCGTCTCGGCCGACGCTAGGATCGCCAGGGACGGAATTCGTCCGCTCGCCGCCGGAAGCAATGGACAGGTCTTTGGAGTCTGTGCACTGAAGCTGAAGTCGGGCTCGCTTCCAGCCCCTGCAAGGCCTCCGGTGCGCCGATGAGAGAGCACAGGGCAGCCCTATCACGCACCTCGCAGCCGATGCGCCGGCGTCGGTCCTGGGGCTGAGCTGCAGGCAGTGAGACCGCCCGACCGCCAAGGCCCCAGAGGGTGTGTAATCTGTACGTGAACGGCGCATTCATTCGCCGGGCTGGGCCGAAGGATCTGACGGCCAGCGTGGAATCCTTCCTCCAAGGGGGCGGAGGACAGGGCAGGCCGTCACCCGGGCCAGCGTTCCACGGCCCAGCCTGCTGCGCGACCAGAAGCAGGGAATGCATGGATGATGCATACTTCTCTCCTGGATGGCCGTATCCGGCTCGAGCGGAGCGCCACGGGTTTGTTTAGCTTAAGAATAGGCACCACGCGTTAACAGGGCGGGATGGGCGGGGGGAAGGGGGGCCTCGGACGCCGTGTAGGCACTGGCTGACAGGCCCCTACGCATTTCGAATCAGGGGACCGTCCTGGGACCCAAGTTCAGGCTCTTCTTTGCCTTGCGAAACCCGTCATTCCGGTCGAGGCATATCGCTGGGCTGTGCCGCGGTAACGGCCGTCCAGTTGGTCGAGCCATGCCGCCCATGGGGTGGCGGCGTAATACAACTCTGTTGACTTGCCTGCCGGCAGCAGCCTGTCCGTATGCGACGACCGTCCAAGATGCAGATGGAGCGGGAGGCGGGCAACAGGACAAACTCCAGACCTAGGGCGCCCTAGGCGCCCGTCGAGCGACACTGATGAAATACCACCCCATTAAATCGCCAGGTTCAGCACTTTCAGCCTCACGCAGGCGAAGTGGGCTCGGTTGTCCTTAAAGTGGCGCTTTCTCGCCCTTTCTGCTGTTTTCCTGTCTCACCTGGCTGTGGTATATCTTCAATCGTGTCTCATCTGCCGTCCTCCCATGTCTTCTGTCGCTCGTAGAAAGGCAACGCGGACCAGGAAACGATAACGCGGCATTCGATAGAGCAGCGGGCGTCATGAGCAGCAAGCCAGCCGCCGAAGGCTCGAGGCGTGGGAGCCGGGCGAAACCCAAGTCCCCAAACCAGCAGGTCACCATGACCGGCCCCAGCGCCATGGCTGCCGCCGTCACCAAGAAGCGGTACTCAAAGACCAAGCTGGGGTGCAAGACGTGCAAGTCAGTGTGATCCTATTTTGCCAGAAGAGAACGAAGCACATACACTAGCAAGCCCGCCGGTGTAACTGGCGGCCGCCGCGCACCAAGCCAACCTGCCCACTAACACTGCCTTCGCGCGCGACATTAGAGTCCGCAAGATCCGCTGCGACGAGACGTCGCCCGTCTGCAACAACTGCACCAAGTCCGGCCGCCGCTGCGACGGCGTCGCCGAGCCCGTCAACAAGGACGGCGGCCTGACCTTCACCGCGCCGCTGACGCTGACGCACTTCCGGCCGACGCAGACCGGCTGGCTGACGCCGCAGGAGATTGCGCACCTCGACCTGTTCCGCCACGAGCTCGTGTACAGCATCGTCGGCCACGTCGGCACGCCGTCCTGGAAGCGCCTGATCCTGCAGGCGGTGCACGAGGAGGTCGCCCTGTGCCACGCCGTCGTCGCCTTTACCGCCCTGAGCACGTCGGGCGTCCCCGGGGACGCCGGCAGCGACGCCGGCCAGGGCGCCTCGGCGGCGGCGGCGGCGCACTCGCCGCTGCCGGGCCACGCGTCGCGGGAAAACGAGTTTGCGCTGCGCCATTACGGCAAGGCGCTCGAGGCGATGCGGCACGTCTTCCACCACAACGACAAGCGGTCCATTAACACGGCGCTCCTCTGCACGCTGCTGTGCATCTGCTTCGAGTTGCGAATAAAGGAACCAGCCACGGCTCTTACACATCTCGAGCATGGGCTGCAAGTCGTCAATTCAAATCTCCATACTGGTAGGATCTTGCTCGTCGAAACCACCGTGAGAATGCGACTAATGCCACGCAGTCGACGAAGCCATAACAACAGCCTTCGCCCGGCTAGATCTCCAAGCTGCGATATTCCTCGGGATACGACCACCAGCGTTAGATCCGTCGCGGGTGGCTTCCCGCATATTCGTCTTTGATTCGGTCTACCAAGAGGCCGACCACGCACTCGCCGGCCTGATCAACCGCGTATGGACCTTTATACGCACTGTCGCGGATGGCTATCGCTACGAGGAACTCGGCCCGGTGCCCGATGCCGTCACTGCCCAGGCGCAGACCATTAAAGAAAGCCTCGAAGGCTTTAGCAAGCAATATCTAGCGCCAAATAGCAAGCTAGACAAGATGCTTCCCGAACAGACGAGCCTGCTGCGCATCAAATACCTGACATCGGTCATCGTCATGAGCGGATGCCTGTCCCCCGAGGAGACCGTATACGATGCACACGCCAGCGACTTTGTCTACATGGTAGACCTTGCTGCAGATATCCGAGTGCGCCAGCAGCAACTGATACCCAACTACTCCGGTACCGGTGGCTTCCAGCTCGACATGGCCGTCATCCACCCCCTCTACCTTACGGCGACCAAGTGCCGCTGCCCCGTCACCCGGAGGCGCGCAATCCAGGCCCTGTACACGGGCCCAGAGTTTGAGGGCGCCTGGGAGGGGGTTGTCAACGCGCGCATTGGCGAACGCGTGATGCAGCTGGAGGAGGAGGGGGTTGCGTTTGACTTGGACGGCCTCCGGGACGGCGAGTTGCTCGACGTCCCGGAAAGCGCGCGCGTCCACTCCGTTGACATTTGCACGGAGCCGGCGCAATGCCGTGCGACGGTGTACTTTAGCCGGCGACCAAATGGACCCGGTACAGAATGGGATGACCTGCAGGAGGAAATGACCTGGTAACTTGAGGTGTGCTAGTTCGAATCTGCAGTCTGTTCGTAGTTGAACATAGATGAGCCAATACAATGTGTACAAAATGCTGCATATAAGCCGACTGGATGCAATTCCGCCTAGCTGTCTCAGCAGGTCAAGACAATTCCTAGTCCATCGCTTGTGGTGTGTACGGACGTGAGGCTACATTGGGGTGGGCGGGTTGTCGGGGTGCGTATCTGGTGTGGTTGAAAGGGGTGTTCATTCGAACCACTTTCTCCTGGTCTAAATCCGTAAGTTGTTGCTGTTCAGGCTGGAATACAGCCCACGAACTGCCGGCGCGGCATCGACTTGGGCTGTGCTGAGACTGTATGAGCCAGAGGTCTGAGCAACCATAGCGCTTACACAATTGAAATCCATTTATTTATTTCGGGTCAACCCTATTACTTCATTGATTCTCGAAGGCCTAGGCCACGACATTTGCTTGTTTGAGGTTCGCGCAGACCTTCTGACATGCCTTGCTAAGCAGTTGCATCGAAGAAAAGCCGAAAAGGGGACATAATAAAAGGATCTCAGCTTATATGCAAGCGGGTTCACTCTGGAGTGTAATCTTTCCAGTCTTTCCTTCCATATATTGATCTTAATCAGTTTCAAGCGTAAGAGGGGTTTCACCTGATAGGCCTTCGTTGCACTCTCGGGCCTTTTCCAAACACCCGGCCGCAGATGATAGTGCAGTTAGTGATCGAGAGCGCCAATGCTTCATATACACTCCCCAGCCTCAGCTAATTTGTGTATTTACATTTAGGTATATTTACGATACCTGTATACGTGGCGTGGGGCAACAACCGCCCATCGCAGCAACCAGTAGGCGAACTATGATCGAGGTTTTAAACGCCACAACAGGAGAGCTCAAGGCTCGGTCTCTTCCTTTAAGCGAGATTCATCATTAGATATCCATCTAGCCTATCTAAATTAATGCTCCTAGCTCTACTTTTGTTGGTTTTCATTGGCTGACTCTGGAACGAGTGCCTGGAGCCTGTATCCCTAAGCTTGCTTGGCATCCTTCTGCCAGAGGCCCATTACCCCGGGCTCTGAAATCTGGAGGTCCTCGTATTCGCCCATATATTCATATCCCAGCCGCTCAGGAATGGCTCGGCTCTTCGCATTGCCCGCCTTGTGCCAAATCTGGACAAGCTCTGCGCCGCAGTCAAAGGCCGCCTGGGTGAGCAGCGCGGCGGCTTTGGTTGCCAGACCACGACCGGTCATTGATGTTGCGAGCCAGTATCCCATACCCATTCCGTTGCTGCCTTTGGCTGGGTTCATGAGCCCAAATGAGCCGACGACTTGCTTCTCGACGATGACAGCATAGTTGTAGCCCTTGCCCTTGTCCCACTCGGCGGTACTGATGCCGAGAAAAGACTGTGCATCCTGGAGCGTGTAGCCGTTGGCGGCCCAGGGCATCCAGACCATTAGTTCGGGCAAGGATGGGGCGGCGGCCGCAAATAGATCCTCCGCATCCCTGACGTGCCACCGACGAAGTGTCACGTCGCCGTCGGTGAGTTGCTCAGACGGGACTTTGTACCGGTCGGCGAGCGCTGGCTTCGGCGGGGTAGTATCAGCCATAGCGGTGATGCTGAATGGCTGTATCTTTGAATGTTGTCCTCTGTGGTAGAGTTTCTGGTGAACTGTATTCTTGTTATATATTCAACGTATTGGTGATTGATTAGTGACTCATGGTAGCATGTCAGAGCGAAGTCGGGCAGCTTGTACAGAGGGATGACTGAAGGCTGACACAGGGACTTCTCAGGCTAGAGGGCTCAGTCACGCTACACGATGAGGCGGGCCGGGAGGACTCAACACATTTCAAACAACTGACAGGAAACAGATTGAACTGCAATTATTGGAGAAAGAGCTGTAGGTATGAATAGTTCTTATCGCGACAAGTGGCTGGGATTGCCTCACCCCTGCGCCGCACAGGCAAATGGCTGACCACGACCCCTTAGCAGTGTGTGTCTATCTGGGTATCAACACCAGAGCCACGAAGGAATAAAAAAAGAAAGAGGAAGTGAAGGAATGGAAACAACCAAGCAAGGCAAGTTATACCAAGCAACACGATGCTTAGTCAGTTCGGAGCCGTGACGGTCCGGCGCCGACGGCCTGGCCAATGTCGTGAAACAACCAGCTGTCCACTTCCACCATCCAACAATGAGGCAGCAAACACCTATCTTTGCTAGCCCGTGCCAAAGATTCTCTTCCAGACCGGATGACTTGAATACGCTTTCTGCAATGTTTTCCCCCGCCTCCTTCACACGCTCGCCCGCAGACGGTCCCACCAAATCTAGGCAGCCAGCGCGCCTTCAGCTGAGTCACCGTGGCCGTTTGCCTGATGGCGGACGCTTGCTGCAAGGCCGAATGAGGCTTGCATGGGTCGTCCGGCGTGACTGCGACGGTGGTGCAGTACGACATGCATATCGCTTCAGGCAGACACGCCCGCCACAGCTCAGTTCGCAAAAAAGGCGGCCAGGCGCACCTTGAGGGGGTGGCTTGCGTTTGGTGCTGCCTGAGAGCTGAACCGCCATATATGGTGCTGCTCTCCCCGCACATCTCCGCGGTTGCACCATCGCGGTCCCTCGTTACTCTTCTTTCCGGTCGCATCCACTGCTTCTTGTTTTCGTCGCGGTCCAGTCGGGCGCATCCCACAGCTGCTACACAACATGGCCCGTACCAAGCAAACCGCTCGCCGACGGGCCCCCAGCGTTGCATCCAGCGACTCTGGCGTCGGTCAAGGTCGTCTTTCGAAATTTCGAAGTGCATTCTCCAAAGACGGCGCCGTTTCCGAGTTTCTCTGGAAGTGGCGCTGCAAGATTTTTGGCCATGCCGACAAGGACGCCGAGGAGGACTCGACCGAGGAGGAGGAGGTCGGTGGCGATCCCGTCAGCAAAATCATGTACGAAGGGCCCGACTCGTCCACTTGGAACTACAACTGGGTAGACTACCCTCCCAAGCAAATCTCCAAGGCCACCGCTCGCGAACACGGCCGCGTCGCCATCAAGGTGTTCAAGGTCAAGGACCACGAGAAGCAGTGCATCTCCGGCCGCCTGCCTCTCAAGTTCCACAGCATCCAGGTGCAAAATCTGGCTGTTGTCTCTGCGCTCGCTCCCATTCTCAAGAAGCAGGACTACCACATCAGCGAAAACGAGAGTGCAACGTTCAAGGCGCCCTTCCACGTGCTCTTCTTCTGCCAGGACGAGATTAAGCAGCTCTATAATGGTCTCGCCAAGGATGACATCTTGGCACCATATCTCAAGTTGTTTGTCGATGCCACTGATTCCGTGCTCAAAGAAATGCACACCAAGCTAGATAATCTCGGCGGCTCTGGTCTCATTTCTTTCGCTACCGTCTGGACCCTCTTCCCCCGCGGAACCACAGTCTACAGCACTGACCTGGAGTCTGAATTCCTCTGCAAGGTCACCAAAGCTGACTATGTTACCACCTCCTGCGGCGATTCGTTCCTTCAAATCGGCGTCAAAGTCCTTCGCTTCAACGGTGATTCTTTCGTATGGGCGACCAAGATGCTTCGTCTTAACAGCTTCTCCGGAAACAAGCCCATCAAGCAGCTGCGTCACTATCCCATAGAATACCACTGCGACATTGCTGGCGTGTACGACCGTCTCCAGAACCGCGGTAAAATGATGCTTGACCTGCAGGGCCTGCAGTACCGGTGCTACAACAATGTCGCCCTGTACTGGCAGGATAGCAAGACGGTCAACAAGCACAACGTCGAAGGCCGCATCCTCATTGACGTCTCTGGCTACCAAAAGTACCAAGACGACGACCTGCACCGCAACACCGGAAAGCGCAAGTCCTCAAGACGCAGAAATGAAGACGAGGACGACCTCGATGACTGGGGCATCGGCGCATGGGACGATTCCGACAACGAGTCCGACGCGGAGTCGGTCAACCCGTTCTCCGACGCAGGCTCAGACACGTCCTACGACAGCGACGGTGACGAGAACCAGCCCGAAAAGCGGACAATCCGAAAGCACATCACCGAGACACAGTGCCAGCGCAACAAGGAGATGATGCTGCGTCGCAAAGATGACCTGCCGTTCCTCTACGGCCTCGTCGGGGGCTACGCTCTCAAGACGAAGCTCTGGGTCGAGTTTTACATTGAAGACATTGAGCCGCTTGTCTGGAACGACACAGCCTACTCGCACCTTGTGTACGACGAGCAGCAGAAGGATCTCATCCTGTCCTTTGTGCAGCACCACAGCTTCGCCAACAGCACCAAGCCCGCCTTCCCTCCGCCTGCACCCGCCGCCGCCGCCGCCGCCCGCACGACGCCCAGCGACTCGAGCTCGACCGCCAACGAGGAGCCGTCTTCCGACAACACGCCGAAGCGGACGCTCGCGCCCATCGAGGACGTCATCGTCGGCAAGGGGCAGGGCCTGGTGATTCTCCTCTCCGGCCCGCCCGGCACCGGCAAGACGCTCATGGCCGAGGCCGTGGCCGACCGCACGCACCGGCCGCTCGTGTACCTGCAGGCCGAGGACCTGGGCACGCACGCCGGCGAGCTCGGCACGCGCCTCAAGCGCTGCCTCACCATGGCCGCCGAGTGGAACGCCGTCGTGCTCCTCGACGAGGCCGACGTCTTCATGGCCGAGCGCGACCCCAACAACATCCACCGCAACGAGCTTGTCAGCATCTTCCTCCGCGAGCTCGAGTACTTCCGCGGCATCCTCTTCCTCACCACCAACCTCTACCAGACCATCGACCCGGCCTTCCGCAGCCGCGTCAGCCTCCACCTGCTCTTCGCCTCCCTCCCCCGCGACGCCCGCCGCAAGGTCTGGCACAACTTCCTCTCCCGCCTGGCCCCGCAGTCCCTGCCGCCCGCGCCCGCCCGCGCCGGCAAGGGCAAGGAGGTGCTGGCGGCCGACGAGGAGCACAGCGAAGGCGGCGGCGACGGCGCGGTGCCGACGCTCAGCGACGCCGACGTCGACGAGATCAGCCTCTGGCGGCTCAACGGCCGCGAGATCAAGAACGCCGTCAAGATGGTCCGCACCTGGTGCGACCACAAGGGCTACGCCATGACGCTTGACCGCCTGGAGAGCGGCATCCGCGTGACGAACCCTTGCGCGACCAAGAGCGCCGAGGTGGACCACGGTCTCTACGAGTGACCAGTACGCAAAAGCCGTTCTGGTAATTAGAACCGGTATCAGATTGTATGCATGAAGTAGAAAAGGCGTTGGGGTCTAATTGGCGTTTTTGCAAGTCGCAGATAAACTCGCTCTGGTTGAATAAAAAAGGCTTCATGTCCATCATTACCGTCGTAGGCGTGCTTCTATATACAGTCTATTCTCCAACCCTCCACCTCGCGGCGTTCATTCGTCTTCCTCGTCCTCCCCCTCGAGACGCACCTCGTGGCCGCTGCCCTCGTACATGCCCAGCGCTGTGAGGCACCCCACGGCCGACACGACGGCGACGCTCCACCACCCCCAGGCAACCACGCCGATGTCCAGGCCGTAGCCGTACCACCAGCCGCCGACCACGGGCCCGACGGTGCGGAAGCTCGCCGACACGCTCTGCCCGAGGCCGTGGATGGTGCCGAGCACGCTCGGGTGCGGGCTGCAGTTGTTGAGCAGGATAATGCTCGCTGGCAGGGTGTACGTGCGCGCTGCCACGGCCAGGAGCAGCACGAAGAGGATGCCTAGCCAGACGAGCGGCCCCGAGGCCGCGTCCGGGGCGGCGCTCGACGACGGCACGATGGCGAGATACGGCACGATGAAGTAGCACACGGGGAACAGGAACAGGAACCAGCGGAACGAGCGCGTGGTCCCGAGCCGCGCCTGCACGGGTGGGTACAGCGTCAGCTGCAGGCCCATGCCGATCACGCCGAGAAACGACGTGACGATGCCGACGGTCGAGGCGGGCATGCCGAGGCCGCCGGTGAAGAGTAGCGGGAGACTGCGTCGATTGGACGATGCAGCCGGTTCGGACGCGTCCGCAATGTAGCGCGGCGTGGAAAGAAACAACGACCAGATACTGCCAAAGGCGCCGAGGTGGAAGTCGTAAAAGGCGGTGGTAATCAGCGTGAAGATGACGTTGGAGGTCCAGATGCGGGAAAAGGGCAGTCGGCGTGTCGCGCGACGGCGCGCTGCCGGCAATGGTGTAGCAGCTTGCTTGTCGGAAATATCATCGAGGGCACAGGATTCGCCCGCTACGAGGCGCGAGTAGCCAGCCTTCGACTTGGTTCCAAAAAGTATATGTTTGATGCGCTGACCAACAGCCAGACTTGGATCGTGGAGATCTCGCCGAGATGGTGACGTCTGGTACAAGTTAGTCTGGCGTTAATAGCGAAGAAAGGTCGCGGAATACGCCTCACCTCTTCCAAGAAGAGCATCACGACGGTGGTAACGAGAGAAAGCGCACACACGTTCATAAGACTCGGCAGCGCAAATGGGTACTTTTGAATCCAGTCGAATCCGAGAATCGCCCCGGGCGCAAAGATACCCGGCAGCGTTGTGCCGGCCGAGGCGAGTAGACCACCGAAGACTGGGTCGATGTTAATCACATGAGGATGGGGGCAAAGGCATGTTGCGCACTTACATGGGCCCAGGATTCCAGCGACGTTGAAGCTCATAGGAAGGATAAGGAAAGCCCGTGATTGGTACTTTTTCTCTCTGATAATTTCGGAAATCATGGTGCGACTGCAGCATCGATCAGTATTGCATAGCAACTTGCGTCCGCAAAAATCCATCTTACATGACTCCCACAGTGCCGTTGACGGCGCCGCCGAATGCCCTCCAGAACGCCGCCCAGAAGAAGGTCGTCGAGAATCCGTAGCCTAGACAGCTAACCGCCGTGCCAGCCAACCCGACAACAACCACCCATTTGCGGCCGCACCAATGTGCGTCGGCGGCCTTGCCCCAGAGCATAGCGGTCATGACCTGCGCGCCCGTGAAGCACGCCTGCAGCAGGCCGGCCTGCTTGGCGATACTGGCGTCGGAGAGCGACTCGTCCATGTACTTCAGCTGGTAAAAGACGTAGGCCTGCATCGAGGCGATCTGCAAAAAGTCGACGAGTCGGCAGAGGAACAGGATGAAGAGTTGGTCTTTGCGCGGCAGCGAAAGCCACGACACCGGGCCGGGCTTTGACTGCTGCAACTGCTTTTCAGCATCGTTGCCGACCATGCTTGGAGACATGACGTCGAAACGCCACGAATCTGCGACGGCAGCAAGGTCGATTGGGAGTTTTCAGGCTCAACTTGCTAGTAGACCGGGCGCGGGTCGGAGGGATCGGTTCAAATCACACAATGGCCGCCGACAAGCCAAGAAGCAAGAAGGGCATCAGAGCAAAGAACTAATAAATCGGATCCGATGGGGTGCCGGAGGACAGTTATCCCTATGTGCCAGCGGGTGTGGGTTTCGGATCGTAGTGATGCAGCGACAAGACGTCACTTTCAACCCTAGTCCCAGCGACGCAAGTGCGCCTCTCTCTGCAAGTTGTTTGCTGACGAGAGCTTTCCAGCCTCGAGCCTCGGACTGGAAATAGGACTTGCGGAATTGGTCTTGTACTCGTAAGGACCTGGGCGCGCTGCCCGTGTGGGGTCTTCTCACCTGTCCGTCCTCAGTAGAGTTTCCCAATGAACCTTTGGGCGGCCGCTTTTGGCAGCCAAGACGCCAGGCCAGATTCGTCGCCAAACAAAGGTCACACCCACGTCTCTCCATGTCGACAAAACAAGCTCCGACCCAGCGGTCTCATGCCAGGCAGGGATCGCCCATCCACTCCTGCGTGCGCTATACTGAGCCAAGCTCCTAGGGGGCCAGGCTTCCCTGTGTCTCCATACAACTTGAGAGTACCAAGAAGCCGGTTGCTGAAGGCGTGGCGCCAGTTGAGGAGGATCAAGCTGAGAAGGGCGGTTTTCGGCGCGGTTCTCGCAAATGAGAGGCGTACGCACTCTAATAAGACGAAAGTGGTGACCGCAAAGGCGCAGTTCACGAGAATATGCTGCTGCTGCTGCTGCTGCCTTTTGAGTCGTTCAATATTCTGCAGGAGCAAAATAGAACTTCGGAATAAAGAGCTTACATCGGACTACTGCTTAGAGTTACCTTGAAAACGGACGACGGTCAGCAAACCATAGCCCAGAAAGAGAAAGCATCAGATCGCACGGCCCTTCTTGCCCGCTCGCTAATGACCCTTCTCTGGCGAGTCAAGAGCCAGTAGTGTGAGTGCTGCGCCGCGCAACTTGGCGACCTCGATTTGGCAGCCGAACGTTGGCGAACTCCGGTGTGGCTGGCACCCCAAATTCGCTCAAAAAACCTGCCTCGTGTAGCGGCCCCCTCATAGTGTCCGCTCGTACTGTACACCTCCGCCGCAGGGGAAAGATTGAAATTTAGCGTTCGACGCCACTGAGAGAAGAGGGCGAGTATAGCTCCTGCGGGACGCAAGAGCAACAAGCTCCATGCCCACATGGGCAGGTAACAATGGCCCTGGTACCTGCTCCCTTATTGAGCGGACGCTCCAGCTTAAACAATACGGAAACGTAGCGGATCAACTCGGCACGTCTGTACGGCTCGAGGTGCTGTAAGACTTGACGTGTCGTATGGCCTCGTTTGCGGTTGTACAGCTTCCAGCAGGACTTGGTGTAGTGGACCAACGGCAAACTGCAATCACGGCTGTTATTCCGAACTGGGGTGCTGGCGAGACCGTCACAGTCAGCGGAGCAGAAAACCGGAGACCACATACGGGTTTCACGATTGGCAGGTGTCTTCATCCTTACCCTCTGTCGGTAACCAAAACTGTGGACTCTTGCCGGCTGTTCAAGACAATGCTCGTTTCTAGAAGTTTTTCGACCAAAAGTGGCTCGAGGCCCGTTCGGTGGCTTTCCTTTGCGTTGGTCCTGCTGAGTTGTCTATTACTACATGTGCATGAACCAAAGAGTGAGTGGCGCTCGAATAGCCAGAGTAGGCATTGTCAACAGGCCTCCCGAGGGCGTCTATGCTGGCGTCTCGGTCAGCACCGTCGCTGACACTAGGCGGGCATAACCGGCCACTGGCGTTCCGGGGTATAAATCTCTGACCTCGTCAGAATGGTGCTTCTTTCCCCCGGTTACGAAGCCCTGCGACAGGGCCCATCAATCGAAGGGGCCTCGATACAGCCCACCAAGTGCACTAGTGCGATGTGGCGTCGCAAGCAACATGCTGGAGATGTGTCCGCCGTGATGTTGGTGTCATCGCAAGTGTCAAGGAGCCTGCGAATTGCCGGTTGGAAGGACATGTCCACGGCAACCTGCATCTCAAGCCTGTCTCTCAGGTTTTTCTTCCAAGTGGGGTGTGGCTTACACTTCCAACCGCGACTAACACCGAATAGCCTCGCACCCGAAGATAGGGGTGCGGCTGAGGAGATTTTGCGCCAGGTTGCGATCATAGTAATCCGTGCAAGAAAAGGCCGTAAAGTTATGCCGTCTATGGCGCACAGCTGAAGTAGTCACCCGGTGCAGCCGTGGCATCTTCTCACGGGAGTCGAACAAGACAACGAACGGAACAGTTGTGCGAATCCTTGCGTTACTTGTGCAACGCGGTTGTCCCGATAGACGTCACTATGCGTCCTTTTTCGACTCTCTGTGTGACGGCGGTGTTGATGATGTGTCGCTCATTCAGTTCTAGAGGGGCCAAAGTTCCTGCAGCGTTAGTTTGTGCAAGCGCATCCTACATTACGTTCACTAGATTCTGATCATCGGTGACGGCGCCGTTCGTGAGAGTTGGTTCGGTCCTATGTCCGCGGCCTCGCTTCCAAAATTGCCCTGCTGGCTGGCGTTCTTTGTCCACTGTGCAGATCTGCGGCCGGTTCGCAGTAGTGCAACGTTGACACGTTACAGGGCTGTGGCCGGAGTGCGTAGTGGTCCCTCTGTTCCAACGCACAGCTGCTGCAGAGAGGGGACTATTCTGAAAGTAGAGGCCCTGCAGGAGTCGGTGTAAGAAAGCCACTGTAATACTAAAATTGCGGTTTGCTCGTCATCGTACATGCATGGTGGCTTCTACAGGTGTCATCGTGGGTGCAGTAAGGCGATGCAGGTCGGATCAGGCGGCACGAAGAAAATCCGCGGAACAAGGACGTTGGGTCACCCAGACCGTTGGACAGAATTGCGCCAGTATTACTCCCCGTAGGGCGAGTGCAAACACGTACCCGGTTCTTGCCCGTAAGCACCTAGACGAAGCATCGCCGTTGCGATGCGGTAGGGCAGACCGCGCTCACCGGGCCGGGCTGATGTAATACCGTTAGCTGGGCGTGGTGAGACTGCTGGAGCCTGCTTCAGGGATAGTCGATGCAGAATCGGGGCCGAATGGAGCCATTCCAAGTTGAAGCATTCCGAATCTTGTCTGTACCAGTGCATTTAGAAAGGGGCCGCGGTGTTGAAACCACGATCAGCAGTATATCCGGCCCGATGGCTTGTTGCGTGGGGGTTTCCCAGGGGGGAAGGGTGTCAAGAGGAGACAGTCTCCATGCAAGCTGTATTATTGAGGCGGGATTCAGGATTTCGGCGCTTGTAATAGAAAAACTCTGCTCGATAGGCCAGCATTTCTGCGGCGGTTTTGCAGAAGTTTCAGGGTCCCTTTGGTGGCCACACTATAGGTGGTTCTCGGCCAACTTGGGACCCATACAAAAACGTTCGGCCAACGTTGTCAAGACTCGTCGATAGAGTAGCCTGGATTGTATGTATGTATGCATTTCGATATGTGATTAAACGCTCTCCATTGTCCATACAGGCTGATCATGGCGGCAATCGTCGGCCGGACACGCGAGTCAAATTAAAG
This sequence comes from Cordyceps pruinosa, assembly GCA_003025255.1. Classification (NCBI taxonomy): domain Eukaryota; kingdom Fungi; phylum Ascomycota; class Sordariomycetes; order Hypocreales; family Cordycipitaceae; genus Cordyceps; species Cordyceps pruinosa. Next base: position 20,081 of record LUFD01000181.1, read on the forward strand.
TTTGTCTCGTCCCAACAGTGAGTCGCCGACGGCGCAGCAGTGTTGCAGTGCATCCCTGGTGGGACTCTGGAGCCACAGTCGCAGACTTGTCGACAAACTAGTAGAGATGAAAGCGTTGTGCGGGCGTGAGAGCCATAGGAGGCGCAGGGGCAGCTAACGGATGGCGATCGACGACGGATGGAGGATAGTTAGGTGTGCTAGACCTCTGGCCGTTATCATATGTTTTCAGGGCGCACAATAGTAGCCCTGTGACGAGGGCCGAGGCATTCCAGCACGACGCGAATAGAGTTTGCTGAGGATGGGCCAGCGCCTCGTCGTTAGTAGACGGGCCCATCCGGCGAAATCCGTGCAAACAGGAATCCTATTGCTACGCTGCGGCGACAGGCTGACTCGTAGAGGTGTCGAATTTTGATATGTCTTTGTTCGTGTACATGTGTATTGTTGAGTCTTGGCAAAGTCCACGTGGGAAGGGGGTTTGGGTAATAATTCGTTCTTGCTAATGGATGCCTGCGGAGTAATATCAATAAAGACGGTGCAGTAGCAACAACGTCTTGGCATATGGGCCAGAAAAGAGGGTGTATCGGGCGACAATACCAGTTAGTGATGAGGGAGGCACAGTGAAGCGGGAGGAGTCGGCGGCGTGATGCGTGACAGTCGTGGCTTGATGATGATGATTTGCGTTGTGGCTTGTCAAAATATTCAGCAGTGAGGATGGCGATGGAACGAATAGCACCGTACTAGAACTGCCATAGTAAGCAGAGTTACTGATAAAGGTAGTTCTAAGCGACAATGTATGGTGGTTGGCTGGTGCTTTGCTAAGGAATACCCGCAGCATTACCTAGTATGCCGCGGCACCCAACATATTACTTCACGGCAACATTGGCGGTGCGCGGAGATGGCATCACTGCAAGTCCACTCATAGGTACATAACTCGACTACCTAGTATAGTTCTCATCGCAATGGCCAATTACATTGGAGGCAGATACTCCATTGTTCCTTGTATTTGCAACGCCTTCTGCCTACCAATGGGCACGTACCCAGTCCAGGCGATACCTCAGGCAGCCATCCGTCAACGCCAAGTTGCCAACCGCAGATGCAAACAGACTGATCCTTCACTCCAACCTCATCTCCACCACCTCTCCAAGCATCTTCATCTCCAGGCCATCTCTGCGATGGGCCGCCGCCTCCCATCCACTCCACTGAACCACGGCCCATGGCTGATACTTAGGCTTGGCTCCCATGCACCGATCCGCGCCGCTACGCCCGTTGCCCCGTTGTCTTCCTTCCAGGCGGCCACACGGAATTGTGAGCGCCCACACTAGCCAGCTGCAACTTGCCAGCGAGCTCACCGGTGATGCCAGCCTGCATGGTTCCACGAGCGCGCCATCAACACCTCAATGGGAAAGGAAGGCGCCCGCTCGCCGATAAATCCTTCGCGGCGCCCTTTGTTCCTGGCTTCGGTTGCCTGGGGCCGGCCGCAGCAGCATGTCCGACCCATGCCACATTACTCAATCCAGTCGCACGACATGACTGATAGACGGCCTCGCCGTGTACCACCGCCGCGTTGGGTTACGCTGTCGCGCACAGCCTTCAACCTTGTATTTTGCGACGTCCCATGTGTCTTCCAATATTCGCGCCCATGACGCACATGAGGAAACAAAGAAGGCATGACACCAGCAACGGCGACGGCAGCAAATGATCCAGGCCAAACGAACAACACATCGCCGCAAGACCTCCAACTCAGGACCCAGGGCTTGTGCCTGCGTCTCCCTCCGCCCTGGCTGCTCACCCTGGCGGACAACTTGTGCTGAGCGACCACAGATCCACCACACCATCACCAAAGCCACTCCACGCCAGAATCCAAATAAAACGCCATGGCTCAGGGTGGGTCAGCTGTGGTTCTCGGATTACTGCTACTATCAAGTACCGACTGACTCCATAGTTTTTGGCACTGTACGATGGCTGGCACGCCCGCTTGGCTTCCAGTCCTTGTCCCTGACGCCTCCGGGCCATCTCCTGGGGCCTGAGAGCAACCTGAGGGCCACGGGCGAGTAGTAAAACGCTTCGGTCCTGGCTTTTGGGGATCGTCCTCTCCCAGGACGCAGTTGCCCACCGTTCCGAACCATCAGCCACGCTCCAAAGCTTTAATATCCACGCGCCCCCCCTTCCTCCTGCTCTGTTGACTCGTACCTCGACATTGCTTTTGCTCGTCTGATATTTCTCAGCCGCCGCGTCTTCCTGTCTTTTCCATCCCTTCTTTCAATGCAATCAGCCCTGTGTCTTGAAGTTGTCTCAAAACCCATCCCATCTGCCCTGTCCACACTAAGACCAGTCAAGTCAAAAACTTGGTTCACAACGATATAGTTTGTTTCTGCATACGACGCTACGAGTGCTGCAGCTACTCTGGCTCACCGAAAACTACAACACTAGGCGGACTTCCTCTCCCTGAGTTGCCACACAACGATACCGAAGTTGCTTATACTCAGCCGGCTCGCCGCCTGCCATACCACAATGGCCTTCTCAGCCCAGTACACGCCGCGGCCGTCCACCGACATCTTCACCAATGACACCGACATCAACCGCCGGAACTGCCGGCGCATCGTTCCCATGAGAGTCCTCATCCTCGGACTGGGTCGAACCGGGACTGCCTGTATGTAATTGATGTTCCTTGTTCGATTCGGGCAGCCCAGCTGACAATCGCAGCCATGCGTGCCGCTATGAAGCGCCTCGGCTACGTGGACACGTACCACATGATGAACTGCTCCATTGAGAACCCCACGGATGCCCTGATGTGGATGGACGCCCTGACGGCCAAATACGAGGGCAAGGGCCCCAAATTCACCCGCACCGAGTGGGATCAGCTCCTCGGCCACTGCCAGGCTGTTTGCGACTGGCCCAGCATTGCCTTTGCAAAGGAGCTCATCGAAGCCTACCCCGAAGCCAAAGTCGTCCTTACCAACCGCGACGTCCACTCGTGGCACGCCTCGACGATGAAAACGGTCTATTGGCGCGTCACCGACCGCCACTTGCGATGGCTGTCGTACTTTGACTGGGCTGCCGGCCAGTACTACCCTATGCTCAAGAAGTTCTTCGACACCTTCTTTGAGGGTGACTTTCCCAACCGCGGCAAAGAGATCTTCGAGCGCCACTACGCCGAGGTCCGCAGCCTCGTTCCCAAGGAGAACTTGCTCGAGTTCCGCGTCACCGACGGCTGGGAGCCGCTCTGCGAATTTCTCGACGTGCCGGTGCCCAAGGAGACAGCCTTCCCCAACGTCAACGACAATGTCAATTTTGTCGCCCGTTCCAAGGCCCGCAACTGGGCGCAGACATACAACGTCCTGGTCCGCTGTTTCATCTGGCTCGCCCTGGGTCTCGTCACCTTGTTCGCCGTCTTTCGCCTCCTGATGTCTTAAAGTGCATCACACAGCGCATGCTTGAAACGAAGTGCCACGTTTTCCCTTTTCTCTTTTCTCCTCCGGGACTTACAGTTCGTACGTCATCCCACGGTCCGCCACAGCCTGGGCATGTTTTTCTGTTTTGTTTTGCTAGAGGTCCGCATATAGACCATTTTGCATGGCGTTACCTGGGTTCATGTTTCACTCTTGTCTTGCCCTCCTCCGGGTCGCCATTCCGTCCATATAGATCCGCCACAAAACAGTACATAACGTGGTGCTTCGCGTATATAGTTGGTCCCGCCCCGGCCAACAACCTTTGCAATACAAATTTCGGCATCTAGACTCGGCCATGATGCACCTCGTGACAGGCGGCGACGAGAGACGGTGCCCCGGATCTGCACAGGGCTCTTCCCCGGAAGCCTTGTTTTTAGACTCTTTCCTAATCGAGTAGGACTTTCCCTGGCCAGAAGGCATCGCCTTACCGGGGCCTGCAAATAAAATGCCCACGCGGCTCCGATAGATGGCAAGCGGGCTCCATTCTGACTTTGCGATGCCTGACTAGCACATAGTGCGTTAAAATAGCTGAAACAGATAATGAGGTGAGAATTGAGGTGAGGTGAGATTGTGTAGATACAGTGGGGTCAATCTTGGGCACCGTTAGACGCCCCTTCTCTTGTGGCTTGATCTGAAGGATTTCAAGGGGCCGCGACGGCTTGCTTCAGGGTTTGGAGGGGTTTGAGGCTCGTAATTATGTACTAATGGTTGGTTAGAAGGCTGAAGGCGAAGGTGGCGGAGCAACCCTCAGCTCGGTCTCAGCTAAAAGTAGGCTCACGAAGTTCTCCGCAGGACAGCAAACTTCTTCCACCGCATTTAGATGCTCCCGTTATGCTCGTATCACATCGGGCGCCCTGGTTTCCTGCAGCGCTCGTCCACCGCAGTGCTGTCAAGGGCGCATAGTCAACTTCCTTGCTCGGCGTCTTACCCAGCAGATGACGGTTTTACCGTGAGCTGCGACCACGACTCTCGACTGACCATTGCACTTCCACTCTATAGATCCGATCGTAATGGTTAGATCTACTATCTAATCGAAATCCACCCGAAACCCGCTTGATTTCCGCCCAAAGCACCATAACCCGACTCAGTCCGAGTCGTCCGAGCCTTACATCGTAGGATTATATAATCGACGCGATGCCTCAGCAGACGCGACAACAACACTGCTATTCTGAATTACACTTGAGAATCCCGCTAAAATTGCCCTTTTCCATTTCTATGGATCATTTGTCATCCGGGCTACTAACGTCGGTGATGAGCGCGCGTCATGAATGAGGTTAGCGGAACGGATCTGTACTTAAGCCGGGCCTGGCCTTCCCCAACCATACCAACATCAGACTCAGAGATTCGCTCATATGCATTAACTTGACAATTTTCAATACAACATCTTATATCTATACACACCATGTCTCTCACCCGCGCCCACGTCAGCGCCGTCCTGGAGCCTTACCTCGCCGGCGACTTCGCGGCCTTTGTGCGCCAGCACTGTGCCTCCGACTTCACCTACGAGCTCGTCCCCGGCGATATCGCCGCCAAGCTCCGCCTCGAAAACGCCGCCGCCCAGCAGCACGAGTTTGCCGGCGTCTTCCGCGGCCACGACGCCGCGACCCGGATGATCCTCGAGGGCCTCACCGGGCGAGAGGTCAAGGATCTCCGAATCGGCGCGCGCGTGCTGCGCGTCGTCGTCGACACGGAGACGCGCAGCGCGGCGGTCGAGCTGGAGCTGTTCGGGGACGCCAAGAGGACGGACAAGCCGTTTATCCTGGCGAATGCTTTGTTCCTGGAGTTTGACGCGGAGCTGAAGATTTCGTACTGGTCGGATCATCTGGATACGTTTACGCTAGCCAAGTAGGTTCATCTTGGACAATTTTGAAGAAAATTAGCTAACTGAGTTCGTAGACTAGCTGGTGTGGATGAGTTGGAACCCGAACTGCCTTGATTGAAGGAGGTTGATCTGGTTGGAGTGTCTAACAAATAGCAACAGCGAGGCTATGTGAATGGGTGTCGAATCTTAGAACAAAGTCGACATAAAATCTCATTATAATAAAACCGCATTAAATTTTACTATTTTTTTGTTTATATAGTCTAAACTGTTATATGACTTAATCGTGAATGGGTCGTGCATACATCGTGAATTAGACTGTCATCCTTGCTGGAACTAGGTCTAAGATGCTAATGGACGAAGAGCACCACAAGCTTTACAAAGAAATCCACGTCATGTCAGTTTTTTTCCACAAGTACTCGCGGTTTTGAATTGTGTTGTGGTTTCGAAAACCGTCTAGGTTACATATCGAGGCTTGCTGCAGATCAGAGTCACACCCGATCTGGATCTCGGACGAATCGGTCCAACCGGCGCCCGCACTCCTGTTACCTGCTCGATTTCTAGACAACATGGGGTTGCTAGTATAATAGTTGTTCTTAGTAATGGCTACGAATTGAAGTTGTTGTTTAGTTAATCCTTAATTTGTCATCTCTAATGCGCGCCTCGTGCGCAATACAACCAGAGCTGGAGGGAAACTTTCACGCTTGAGTTGGATTGTTCTTGTCCCACCCAAAATGGCGAAATTGTTAAAAGAAGAACAAATGAAGCTATCATCTATAAATAAACTGCTTTCGCTCGTGTCTAATACACTTAGCCTATCACACATTCTGTCTCGTTCACACTCTCCGGATAGCAGCATCATCTTCGCCACGCCCCTATATTTCACCACCCACTAACAAGAGGGTATCACAGCAGCCTTTGTCACCATGGCGTCTCGCTGGACAAGAGTTGAGTTCACAGCTTATGATGGTACAACACTGCGCGGTAATTGGTTCGCTGCACTTGGCGGTGGCAAAGCCAAGCTGCCGGCCGTTATCATGACACAGGGCCTGGCCCTCCTGAAAGAGCATTATCTTCAGAACTGGGCAGAGCGTTTCCAAGACGCAGGTTTCAACGTTCTAGCCTACGACCACCGGAACTTCGGGCACTCCGAGGGACTGTCGCGCAACGAGGTGAACCTGGCCGCTCAGGCCGACGACTACTCCGACGCCGTCACCTTTGTCCAGAGCCTGCCGGGTGTACGTCCTGACAAGGTGTTTCTTTGGGGCATTGGCCACTCTGGCGGTGCATCTGGGACGTAAGCACCCCCAAGTCTGCGATTGCACGTCGCCTTTTTCTATCACACAACCCGTTAACCAGGCTCCAGTGCTGCAGCATTTGATCGCCGCATCGCCGGCGTCATTCTCGTTATGCCTTCGCAGACAGGGAAGTACGACTACGACAACTGGCCGTCGGATCTCCGTGTGCGCTATCAGGAAACCCGCGCCGGCGGCCGCTCCTCCTCCGAGGCCCGCGCCGACTTCTGGCGCTTCTGGCCCGTGTCCGACGCGGATCGCGCCGGCTCAGGCGAGTCCATGCTGACCGACGACGTTTCGTACGAGTAGGCGCGAGGCGCGTTTCGCCTGACGGAGGAGGGAGGTAATACTTTTGACAACAAGGTTGCCATCACCTCGCTGCACTCCATTTACCGCGCACGCCCTGGTGCGTACTTTGCGGAGATCAGCCCGACTCCCGTCTTGTTTCTGGCGGCGACGGACGATCCCGTCGCGACTGACTACGGCACGCAGAGAAAGACGTTTGAGGGAATGAGCGAGCCGAAAGAGTTCGTTACCCTAGATGGTGGACATTTGGCAAACTATTTTGGGGAGCAGTTTGAAGTTGGCGTGCAGGCAATGGTTACCTGGCTTAAGAAGTATAGTGTTTAATGGTAGCCAGATGGCTAAATAGCCGTATAGGGATATTTTCCATTTTCTATGTAAATCATATACTTCAAATGCCGTAACTGAGTGTGACAAAGAAGGACCACAGTCTGTAGATGTGCCGAGCACTCTCGTCCGTGATAATCCAATGTGAGGGAGGACGACTGCGGCTGCTGAGAAAAAAAATGCACTGTCTTTATTTCAAAAAAAAAAATCTCCTTAAAAAACTATATAAATCTCCTGCTATTGCGCAGGCTCAATTCATTTTCTGCATTGTGGCGGCGTGTCCGCGGGTTTCCAGCTCGCCAACTCCGTGCCTCGGCAAAGGCGCCGCCTGGCGTCCCGCAATTCGCTGCCAACTCGGACCGCCGCCGGCCACTGGAAGAGTCGGCGTTTTGCTCCACGCAAGCAACGCGCATCACTTCTTATAGACCTCTGCATCACCCTGCGTTGAGGTTCCATCGCCCTGGGCAGTTAGTAGTGCGTCTACTCGTAACTGCTGGGCAGTGGCTGCGCACAGAAGACAACATGTCGTTTCCGGATAACCTCAAGCCCAAGGAGCCGAGCGGCCCGTCGCTCCTGGACAAGGAGCGCCGCCGGTCGCCCGTGGCCGTCGACGCGCTGGGCAAGCACATATTTGCAGGCACGGGCTTCCTCGAGCGCCAGGCGCGTGTGCTCGCCGCCATGGAGACCGAGCCGCTGTTCGACAAGTCGCACCAGCAGCAGCTGTCCCGCGTGGAGCGCGTCAAGCTGGGGCTCGCGCGCGGCAAGCTTATGCGCCGGCTGCAGGAGCGGCACGGCTGGGACGTGGACGACTACCACATGGCGGCGTACCTGATGGGCGAGCAGAACCCGTACCGCTTGCACGTGGGCATGTTCCGCACCACGGTCATGGAGCAGTCGAGCGACGCCCAGCGCGCGTACTGGATGCCCCGCGTGGACGGCTGGGAGATTAGCGGCACCTACTCGCAGACGGAGCTCGGCCACGGCAGCAATGTGCGCGGCGTGGAACTCGAGGCCCGCTGGGACCCGGCGACGCGGGAGTTTGTGGTGCACAGCCCGACGCTGACGGCGGCCAAGTGGTGGAACGGCTCGCTGGGCAGGACGGCGAACCATGCCATCTTGATGGCGCAGCTGATGGTGCCGGACCCCAAACGGAAAGGCGAGTACATCTCGCATGGGCCGCAAGCGTTTATTGCTCAAATACGGGACTCCAAGACACACCAGCCGCTGAAAGGCATTGTCATTGGCGACATCGGGGTCAAAACTGGCTTCTCGTCCATGGATAACGGCTATATGCTCTTCAACCAGTTCAGGTAGGGCGTATCCTCGGAGATACGGTCGACACTCACTAACGCAGCAAGCAGAATTCCACATTCAGCACTCCTCTCGCGATATGTTCAGCTAGACCCAGAGACGGGCGTCTTTTCCAAGTCTCCCAACGCTGCTTTGGCCTATGGAACCATGACTTCCATCAGAACCGTTCTCGTTGAGGAAGCAGGTACTCATCTTGCTCGCGCTGTCACCATTGCCATCCGCTACACTGCTATTCGCCAGCAATTCAAAGACAAAGACTCACAGGGGCCCGGAAGTGATGAGATGCAAGTCCTGGATTATCCGACAGTCCAATACCGGCTGTTTCCACTGCTGGCTGCCGCATTCGCCCTCCAGTATACGGGCAAAGTCATGCGCCAGGACTACGCTCAGACACGCGGCGAGGTTGAAAAGGGAAATCTAGAAGGGCTCGCTGTCATGCACAGCAATTCATCTGGACTCAAGAGCCTGAGCACCGAGATCACGAATGCAGGGATCGAAACGTGCCGGCGAGCCATGGGCGGACACGGCTACGGCAGCGGCAGCGGGCTGGTGGAAATGCAGAAGGACTACCAGGCGAAGCCGATTCTTGAAGGCGACAACTGGATGATTACGCAGCAGACGTCGTCTTTCCTGATCAAGAGGATGACTGCTGCAGTCAAGTCGCCGAGGGATCCTCCCAAGGATCAAACAGATGCACAGTTGAAGATGTTCCTGAACCAGAAAGACAAGGGCAGGACGTTTGACATTCTCAACAACGACGCTGATATCCAAGACAGCTTCAAGTGGCGGGCGGCTTCGATGGTAAGGTTTCCGAGGAACTGCTGACTGCTCGTGATTACTGACGTGAGCAGACATACGATGCGTACCATGCGCGAGTGATCAACAAGAAAAGGCACAACGAACTGTTGATCCAATTTCACAAGCTCAGTCACGGTATGATGAGTTCAAGAAAGGGCAGTCTTCAGGGATGCTAATATTATAGCAGCGCACTCGCAATCTATCATGGTGTCGTCTTTTTTCACAACCCTCACTTCCTCAAACGACCTCCCTGGCGAGACAAGAGAGGTCATCTTGGATCTCTACAGGCTGTTTGCGTATAGCACCATCCAGCCCGAGAGCTATGAATGTGGGTAATTCGTACAAACTCATGGAAGCACCTGCTGATCAGTAGCAGTTCTCCGATGTGGCGCTGCGTCTGCCAACGACCTCGATGCGCTTCCCGGCAGAATTGAAGCCCTTCTTGCAAACATCCGACCGCACGCCGTCAAGCTCGTTGACGCCTGGAAGATTCCCGACTATCTCCTGGATAGGTACGAAAGCTCTCCCTCTTGCCATTGACACGAGTTAACCCATTGAAGTGCGCTTGGTCGTTATGACGGCAATGTGTACGAGGATCTGTTCAACCGTGCTCACAGACTGAATCCGCTCAATGACATTGTTCTCAACCCCGACTACAAGGACGATGAGATTGTCAATGGAAGTGGTGAGCGGAAACCGCTCTCATCCAAGTTGTAAACGTATTGATACCAAAGGGGGAATACCATGTACCATCTACTCCTGCTTCAAGTCGTCACTGCCTGTTTCGTCGCTGCTGCTTCGGATGCATGTCTGCCGTTTACAGACCAAGCCACCCATCCGCGCATTGTCTTCCGCACGGTCATTGTATGCCACGGAAGTTCCCTAATAAGATAGGAGAAGGGGGAGATGACAGCGTTGGAGATTTGTGCTTGCGGATAATACGGTCCGAATCTAGCCCGGGACTATGAGACGATTGACCAGCCAAATTGAGATGTTTTAAATGGGATAAAACCTGCAATTATTTTATTTTATTTTTTTCGTGGCGATAAAACCAGCCAGCCGTGACAAGTCGGCCTCCAACGTGATGACGAACTTCACTTCACCTAGAGCCTGGTTGCCTCTACGTACCCCGCACGGGCAACCAAGGTCCTGTGAGTTGAATTTTCGCGTTGAATCTCTTTCCATATAAAGAAAGGCATACACTGACGCGATATTCTAGCTTAATACGCATGTACCGACAGAATGGCCGCAGCAAATCATCACAACCCCGCACAACTCCCCCTCGACCAGCAGCTCACACATCTCCGCGCCGTCCTCTCCACGAACAAGACGCTCGCCACCGTCCTTGAGCGAGTTGCTACCCTGGGGATGCCCAACTGGTATCTCGCTGCCGGGGCCGTCTCCCAAACGATATGGAACCACGTGTCGGGGATGGCGCCAGACACCGGCATCGCCGATTACGATGTCGTCTACCACGACAACAGCGACCTCTCGTGGGAGGCTGAAGACAAATACATACAAAGAGCGAAATCCCTATTCTCGGATATGCCAAACATCGAGGTTGAAATCCGCAACCAGGCTCGTGTGCACTTGTGGTACGAGAAAAAGTATGGGGTGAAGTGCTCCCCGCACACAAGTGTCGAAGCCGGCATCGACTCTTGGATCTCGACAAGCGCCATGATTGGAATACGACTCAACCAAGACGGTCATTCGTGGTCTGTGTATGCTCCGAGAGGTTTGTCTGACTATTTCAACATGGTTGCGCGGCCAAATACTGCCCTGGGACTGCAGGAGAGCTACGACAAGAAGGCGGCAAGATGGAAGGGGATATGGGACAAGCTCACAGTTGATCCATGGCCAACAACTTGAAACAATGTGCGAGGTTTTCTACGACTATTAAACTTAGCCGACAGTCCTGGCTCACCTGGCTATGGTCCATTGACTGCGTGTAGAAGGAACGGTAGACTTCTTCATCATGACATTACATGGCTTCCAAGCCACCATAGTGGACTTCTATTGACATTTATACTAAGCATTCCATTACTGTGAAGATTTCAGGCACATAACTACTGTCTCTGTCATCGCAATAGTCTCTACGAGGAAGTGATGCTGTGCGTCTTTCAGTACACGAGAAAACACATGCGAAAGCTTGCGTCGATCAGATTCTCAGAGAAATACTGGTGTAAAATGCGCATGCATATCCATTATCAGAAGGATTCCATACCAAAGCGTCATCTCAGAGTATCAAAAACCTGAAATGGTCGAGCTCTGCGCAGTCGACCTCCCATGGGCACTTGGCTTACTGACACGGACAGACTAACCTTTCCCCTCATGCTGCGCACAATTAATAGTGACGAGGGCCATTTTGAAATGCGTACGTAGTTCTCCCAAATATATCGTATTGCGCTTCTAACGACGTAGCTGGCTTTCAACCCCTACGTACTAATAGGCATCAAGGAACTGGCAAACCCCTACGGACTGTGTCTTGGTTACAAGCTCAAGATTATGATACTCCCATATAATCTCAGAAGAATGTTCACTGCGATGATGTCATTAGAATGGCCTGCTCAGAAGTCTATCCCTCCGCCAGCCCGTCACATGTACTCCCAGGCATCTCGCGGGAGGCGGGCGATCTCCAGAGTCAATTTCTAAATCAATCAGCTCCGTCGCGATTTACTCTTTTGCCAAAAATACCAGTTGAAGTCAAAGAGCCTCCATTTGTAATTTCCCGACATGGTATTCTCATTGCAGTTCGTCCGCTGCGGCTACTTTGTGTGGATATTGCGACGTTAAGCCTGCCCACCTGGCCACGGCCCAGTTATGCCGCTTGTTATCGGCTCCCTCGCTCTTTGACTTCTGAGGAGTCAGGGAGGTATGGCATGTGCAGAGTAGAGTTCTCCTGCATACCTGCTTTCAAACTCTATTTCCAGATCCGGCCGAAGCGACGGCGGTGTGGGGCCGATCGAAAGCGGCCGAAACGCGGAGCTGGAACCGGAGCCGCGAGTCTAGACGATGCTCCATGCGCGGGTTTCCTGGCCACAGACATAGAGTTTATTTTGGGATGGATGAGGCTACTGTTGTTGCGGATAGACTACGCTCATCTCCATGATAGCTTGGTCTCATGTCGACACATTGCAGCCTAGTCGCAGGCAAGATGCTTTCATGCAGCAGTAGACTTGCGACGACGCGGAGTCAAGCAAAAGCGGCTTAGTACTTGGGCAAAGCCATATCAAGTTTAAGCCTTCGACACTACCCAGCAGTGCCGAGGCCCTTCGCCGCCATGCATTCGCTTTACGCTTGGGGTTTTAGACCACCATCGAGGCTTTCGCGGGGTGTTTACGGCAGCATTAGCATCATCGCCCAACCCACTTCACAGCAACTTATTTAGATCCAAGAGTCAAACCAAAGTGTCGGGTTGTCGATGCACAGACGTCAGGGACGGCATCGCCAGCCGACACGGCAAGTCCAAAGCTATGTACTCTAGTCATGCCCTCGTACGACGGCTTAAACATGGGGATTGCACAGACGTGGGCTTGCCCATGTGTCACGATAGAGTTTGACAACGAGCTTGATCCGAAATATCGCCGCAGAGAAACGCAGAGAGACGGCTGAAAGATAGTTTGCAGGAATGTTCAAAAGTGATCAGTCAAACGCAAAAAGCAGACTAGCTGTGCTGCTGTTTCAGCTGCACGTCTGGCATCGGGCAAAGACACAAAATACTGGCGGAAGTGGTGACTACGTTAGCATTAACCGCTTCGTATTACACCAGGAACCGATAATGAGACTTCAGAGCTGTATTAGGCCGCAGCGGCGTGAAAGCACCGGCGTTGCATTGATGAAACATCATAGACCTCAATGAGTAGGCAACACGGAACAAGTGCAATACAACACAAACACACAAGTCTAGTAGCTGCAGAATAGTTCCGTTCTCGGCAACTCGGACCTTTCCATCAGTCAATCGACGGAAAACGACATCATCGAGACATGGCGACCCTAGTTGCATAGAAAAGACCCAGACCTAGGTCCAAATAAGCTGGCGCTCTGCAGCACCGAAGAGGCTCCGCGCACGCGCAAGATAGGATTCGCTTCTGCCACCCGCACTGCTACACTACCCGCATGCATGTCTCCATTCCGCCCGGTCTGGCAGTCCCGCCAGAGAGTAACACAACGAGGAGGTGACACCCAGGCGGCTTACCGAGAGACACCGAGTCCTGCAGCGCGCGGGATATTGCTGCGAGCTGGCACCGTCGCAGTACATTGACAGTGTGTGCCTTGACACGGCAGTGTGCAGCGGCGTCGAATGCAACACCGCCAAAGGTTATGCGCCCCGTGGGTTGCAGGGGCCCTCCCCGCCTCCCCGCCACAGCCTCTCAAGACATTGCTCGTGCTGTGCTGGCTGTTGTCGACGTGGCAAATCGCACGGCCAGCGGAGATGGACAGGATCTTGCATTGCCGCTCCGGTGGCGATATGGCAGAGGTCAGGTGTGCCGGGATGAGTGAGCTGGGTGGGCGGTCTTTTGCCATGTCTACGAATTAGCCTTTTTTTGATTGACAAGACATGGACGAGGCGTCAAGGCTGCGGGGTGTCCTCAGGACTGTGATGTAGACACTGCTGCATGGCTCGGGAATAGCCCATCCCGTGTAGCGACCGTTGCGACTCAGCGCCACGGGTGGCGCTACATGGCAACTATTCTCCAGCAAAGACGATATCACACGCATGAAGACTGCACTAAACTGCCCATCTCGGCTTTCTTTTGCGTGAGCTGGTTACTGGCGGTGAACGGGAGGTTGACGACAGGCGGCTGGCCGCTGTCCCTCACCGCCAGATCAAGTTATAACATGCATAGATTAAAAAGAAAAACGGCGGGCTGCAGCTGGGGAGAGCAAATAAAGCAGCGTCAATGGGGTGGAATGCAGAACAGCCTTCTAGCTCCCGCGAATCAGCCATTCCCCAGAGTCATGACAAGGAAAGATTGCCAAGAGCGAGCAGGAAAAAGCAAACCGAAAGGCTGAAGGCGCAAAAAGGACGATCCCTGGCCCACCGCACGCCGGCATATTGCTTCTTCCTATGCAGGCGACGCCACGGCTTGGAGTATGTTTCCTTCTTCTGCGCCGACTTGGCGCCACGTTCAACGGCCGGCTGTTTCGCGCGACCCTCGCTTTGCTTTTGCCCTGCTGTTGCAGGCACATGGCAAGCAAGGAGGTGGTGGCATCCAGCATGCCAGACGCGCCGAAAAAGGAAGCACGACGGTGGACTGGACGGGTGGCACGGACAAAAAGCGCCCATCACATCCCCGATGACATGCATCTCGCCCGCCAAATGCCCACATCCGCTCACTCAGGGTGCTCAGGGTGCTCCTCGTCGGCTGCAGGAGGCCCCAGCAGGCTGTCCGGGCAAGACACGGCCCCAGCAATCGCTGTCCTACTTACATGGGCTGGGCACTCGGGCCCTGGGGTTGTATCCTGGCCCTTTGGCGGTGAGAACGAGACTGTCTCTGGTGCGTTTTCGACAGGCCCGTGTAAGCCAGGACGAGGGTGCGAGTGGTTGCTGCATCGGCAGTAGACCGAGACATTCGATGCCACCACTTTACGCATCATGACGGGCGCTCTGTGCAGCGGTCCCGGTAAACGACCACCACATTTGCGCACGCATCCCTCCCTGTGCGGCGACGGCGCGTGATTTCCAGTCTGACGTATATGTGTGATACAAATGTGACGGGCTCTTCCCAGCCTTCATTCGACCCGGGATCGGACAAAGGCCGCTGCCATCCGGCTGCCGAGGCTTATGGCGTCTCAGCTCACGAAGATCGAGCCTGTTTGGGCAGCGGAGGGTTGCGCACCGCCAGCTTACCTCCGTCGCGGGAGGTCACGATGCCACATCTCAGCTCCTGAGAAAGGAGGCGAGTCGCACGCAGGTGGCGTAGAGTTTCTCGCTTCCGACAGCCACGGGCTAGCTCAGACTTCAACAGCCACCCGCGTCCCAGCTGTCAGCTACCACTGCGACGGTACCGACTACTCCAAGTGGCACAAACTCAAAAGGCGGCCGCGTTTTGTCGGTACAGCCAACTAAGACGCCTCGCCGCAGAAGAGAGGAAGCCACAGCAAACCGGCGAATCCACAAGGCACGACTTGCTGATGCGTATTCCATGCTTCGTCCTGCCCCTGTAGGAAGTCTTGTGCTTGATGCCTCGTTCTCGCGTCGCCCGCGAGGCTGGATATCCCGACCACCAAGCATGCAGGCCAAGTCCGGCTGCGCCAATCAGCGTCCGACACCTTCACACCCACTCGGTGCGGCTGGCTTGGTGGGTATGACACTCAAATCGGACAAATGCCCAACTCATCTCGAGGTCTGCCGCGGTCTGGGCTCCTGTAGCCGTGGCGCCCCGTCGCCTCGCCCTCTTCTCTGCATGGCAAGGCTCGGCCGAAGCTTGGGGAGTTGCCTATCAGGATCAGGAGCATGCGGTCACTAACGATTTTGTCAGTACGGATACAAGAGACTAGATGCTAAATCAAGTTGGTCATTCGCACGCTCGCAAGGGAGAGAGGAGTGCTCCACCAAGCCGCCCATTGAGCAAGTTTCCCAACGTTGTATTATTTGTTGGACTTTCAAACATGTGGCGTCATCATGCAAATTGCCTATAGAGGGTGAGGTAATACAAGCCGGATGCCAAGTCGCCCAGGATGACTTCAAGAGCTGCCAGGATCAGCCTGCCCACGTTATCATGTACATGTTCATCAACGAGGCATGCAGCCAGCCACTCACACCACGAGAAGGAGGCGACGTAATGAGCAGATCCCCAACATTTGTCGGAAGCACGGACGGCCCGGCAAGACTGCAATAAGACAAGGCGGCGGTGCACGTCCCCAATGTGAATCTCGGCACTACGGCTATTGGAAGCTACTGATTCGCGAATATGGGGCAGTAGGGTTGATGGACCACCATCAGTGCATGCAGATAGCCACAGCCTCCCGCAGGCAGTGATCCTGAGGCCAAGAACCAATCATCTCCGGTACGCGGGACCGCCGCGGCGAAGTCTCGTGTGGCCAGCGCGGCGCTGGCCATTCACTCAAACAATGAGAGTGGCTTGACCCTGTGTGCAGCCAGAACTATGACGCCCTACTGCAACGATAGATTTGGAGATGGACGCCAGGACGGCCTAGGGCCGCCGAGTCCGTCTAGCTTGACGCAGGAATGCTCAGGGCATGCTCACTTGCAGGACAGACCGAAAAGGAGGATTGCAGTTCCGCGGCGTTGGCTTGGTATCGCAAATGGCTGCCTACAAGCGGTGGTACGCGTCATGCATAGGACCAGGCAGCAGAATTGATTGATCTCGGGGCATAAGAGGGCTGTAAGTGGCAATATTTGTCGTTAACCAATATATTGGCTGCACTACAAACAACCGGGCGGCATTACGCTCCGCGCAGACATATCATGATCGTGATGGGTATCGAAGAGAACACATCAGCAACCGTCAAAGACCCGTAGTAAAACAAATCAATATTACATAGTTTACTAGCACGCGGCAAGCCGAGGAGCCAAGATCTTCACGGTCCACAAGCCTGCCGGAAAAAGCCTCGTCTAGACCCTCTCGGCTGCCTCGGGCGTCCTAAACATGCAAGGTGACTGCGATGGCGAGACGGCAGAGAAGGAAGGCATGGGATACATGTACCCTTCATACTGTTTATTGCGCAGCAGTACATGGCGGAAAGCTGTTGACCGGCAAGATGGGGGTTGCAGTCCACAAAGAACCAGCGCCAGGCCTCTCCATCATTTCCCATGCCGGGCATGGCGAACCGGGTGGGGGAGGGCCAAGGCAAATTTCTACTGGTCTACGCCATGAAAAGCCATGCTGCCCTTCAAATCAGCAGAGTGAGGGAAGGATGGGCCAGCCGCGAGCGCCACCGAGGCGAAGAGGCATGCGTGACTGGACGCTAGACTGGTCCAAGCCCATCACAAGAACAAAAATCTGCAAGGACAGGGGACGGGAGAGGAAAAGGAAGAGAAGCCTGCTCCACTCGCGTCTTTGGAAGCGGACTATCACGAAATTATCGCCAACGCTAACCTCCGAACGGCCTGGCACTCAACAGTCAAGAGAGAAGCCGACCCAACGCTAGGCCTTCTCTCGCCCTCTCGCCTCTTGGATGATGGCCCACCACCCCTGGCCAGCCTGCGTTCTTTGAACCGTGTGGATGGTGGCATTGGTGGGCGGTGGCGGCGGGTTGACGAGGGTCGGAGGAGCAGCCACGGACGCTGGCAAGCAAGTTGGGTTAAGCGGGCTGCCGGCTGCGCCTTGTTTTAGTTCGGGGATTTTCTTTTGGACATGGTCGTGGTTTCTAGCTTACCACTGGGATGCGACACTCGTCATTTTAGCTTCACGCCATGTGACGGGTTCGAAGCCGGGATGCTGGCGAGATTGGCAGGGCCCTCGTTTCTATTTGTGATTTGAGTGATGGCTTACTGGTTTCTGCTAGACTCGTACCATGGCTCTGGCGCAAACAACAGCCATGAACGGCGATCCTACCTGATTAGTCGCCAGTCCTGTCAGTTTCTTCGTGTTAGTCGTGGACGTCTGTCACATCTGCCGCAACGATACCGGCTTGGGCGGGAAGGCCGCGGACAGTCACATTTCCAAAATGATAGTGAGATTTGTGGTAGCTGTCAATGTTCTTTGCATTGCTAGCTAAAGTGTCCCTATTGCGGGTTTTCTTCTGTAGGTAGCGACTGGGCTTGCCAGCCGCCTGTCAGCCCATTCGCGGGCGACCAAAATTCTATATCCCAGATGCCCGAATACCATTGAGCAATACATAGAAAGATGACCCAAGTTTTCAACAGAGATTCCCAGAAAGAGCGCGTGTTGTTGATTCGGGTGGTGAATGACCTCGAATTCGCGGATTAAAGATATTTTTTCGTTCGTGATGTTGTCCGTAACCCGATTTCCCCGTTGCATCAGCTGCAAAAATCAAAAACTCCGTAGTCCTTTTTGAACTCGGACTGAATAACAAAATCTTGTTCCTCTGCGCCAAAAAAAAAAAAAAATAGTAACGACATGCGATGCG
>LUFD01000182.1:0-16824 GCA_003025255.1 Cordyceps pruinosa
CCCAGCGGCTCTGTCACTGTCACCACCGGTACCGGTCCTGCTACTACCGGCTCCAGCGGCTCTGTCACTGTCACCACCGGCACAGGCCCTGCCACTACCGGCCCCAATGGCTCTGCCACGACTGGACCTGTCACGACTGGCACTGACTCTGTTACTCTGACGACCACCACTGTCTACACCACCACTCTCATCACCGTCACCCACTGTGCGCCCACTGTGACCAACTGCCCTGCCTCATCCACCGTCACAACCCAAACCGTTATCCCCGTCACCACCGTCGTCTGCCCCATCGGCAGTGCCTCGATTGGTGTTCCCACCGGCCCTGCCACGGGTGTTCCTACCGGCCCTGGTGGCGCCACCACTTTCACCACTGTTCCTGGTGGCAAGCCTACCGGCTCTGTGCCCGGCGGCAACCCCAACCCGGGCAACCCTGGACCCAACCCGTCGGGCGCCGTTCCTTCTGGCCCCGCGAAGCCCGGCAACCCCGGCCCCAACCCGTCGGGTGCTGTTCCTTCTGGCCCTGCCAACCCTGGCAACCCTGGTGGTAATCCCACTGGTGTTGCTCCTTCCGGCCCTGCTAAGCCCGGCAACCCTGGTGCCAACCCCACCGGTGCCGTTCCGTCCGGCCCCTCTAAGCCTGGGAACCCCGGTGCTAACCCCTCGGGTGCTGTCCCCAGCGGCCCTACCAAGCCCAGCACACCTGTGACTGCCGGGGCCAGCCGTTTTGAGCTTTCCGTTGCCGCCTTTGTCGGCATGATCCTTCTTCTGTAAATGGTCTATGCGTTTTCGCATACACATAACTGAATGTACATTCATAATATTTAACATTGTGTAAAGACTGTTTATATCCATAATAGAAGTTTTTGGTTTGGACTGAAACATCAATGTTGATTTCGTGACTAAGCTCTGACTTGACCCATGCTGACACCTCGAAACGCTGCCATTACTTCCTCAACCGTCGCATTGTGAAGCCCGAGAGACTTCAGTGTATTCCCGGTTGCTCTATAATCCTTACCTGCAAGAATCGAGGCCAAGATTATCATGGTGTCAATGGAAGTGGTGGGAACACCTGCTCGCCTCCCTAGTTCTGAGCAAAGAACCAGCCAGTATGGGACGTCCTGCTCTATGAACCGCTTCTGTGCCCCCTTGGTCGTGTTATGGGCCACCGTCTTGTCGACAAAATCCCGAAGGGTGGCCTCATTGGTCCCATAGTTGGCGTTGTAGGTTTCTACCACCGACTTGATGTGCACATTGTACGCCGCGGCCACGGCGAGCCTTTCTTTGTCGAGAGCTTCAATGACGCTGCAGACACCTGGGCTCATCCCCTGGCGGTAAAAGTAAAAGTCACCATTGGTGGTCTCCATCCAGCCCAAGTTCATCAGGGCCGTCGGAACATGGACGACGCCGTTGATACCAGACAAGAACGTCTCCAGGACACTTGGACACCACTCGACGGGCATTCGAAAAAGTGTAGCAACCTGTGCTAAGTCGTCTTGTCCCACACCAGGAGCAAGAATGCTGAGCCTGAAGCGTTTTTTGATGCCCCTGATGCTGACACTTCCATCAGCACTAACACGAGAGCTATACGGCGATGTGGCGGTTTCCAGGATGGCCTTTGCATTTGTTGCCACATGGGCTTTGATGGCGGCCGAATTTCCCGAGATGAAAATGAGTATGCAGTGACTCAGGTCATACCCGGCCAACTCGTCGAGGACCTCGTCGATGCCTGTAGACGGAATAGCGACGAAAATAATTGACTCTGTGAGGTGCGCGAAGCCATCGCCAATATTGACAGGAACGCGGCCTCGGAGTTGCCCCGTAGCCACCAAAAAACCGGCATTATCCTGAATCTTCGGGATGTTCCCGGGATGGCCCGCCGTGGTCCTGAGGACTACGTCGTGCCCTCGTGCATTGAGATCGAAGGCGAGTGCACACCCGACGTGGCCGGCGCCAATAATTCCGACAGTTGGCATGATGATGAAAATACACAAATTTAGGAAATATAATTGGAAATTGTAAGAAATGCAGCTGGACTTGTCGGGGGCGATTGATGGTAGAATGCCATGAACACTGCCATGGGCGTGGCTTAATATACTTGTCACCGGGGTCACCTCAAACTAAAGACTGCGTTTTCGTATAAGAAATTGTGTGCGACCATTTTTATTCTTCTCATCTGCATGGTAAAACTACGGCTATCTCTCATTGGCACGAGGTCGAAGATCTGAACCTGAAAGCTTGGCTTCACCAGCCGTGATCTACCGAACTGTCAATGCCAGTTTTTAAACCAAGTGCGCCGACATTACTAATACCTCATGCAGGTGACATATTATCTCCTGCAGTAGATACCATTTGAGGAAGTGAAATGCACTGTCGTGTCTGTGGCAATTTGGAGCAAGCCGCATCCAATACCACCTCTGGAGAACAGGGAGCCACGCCCACGCAGGGACTGCGGTCGGTGTGCCCACATTGTCAGCTCTCGTAGAAATATGTTTTGACGAAGTACAAACATTTAAGCTTGCATGATGCAGTACAAGGGTAAAATGCAGCCATGCCATGCCCAGAATTTGAGTAGCGGAAGCGCGAGATGGGACGGCAAACGAGCGGCGTCGGATACCCTGTCATTCAAACCATGCCACTATGATTTTGAAGTAGATAGAGTGCCATGTTTCTTCATATATCTGGAAAATTAATTGCTAGTGTATTGTAGACACGGAGTATTGTCACGCTGCGTCGTCAGACAGTTCGATCTGCCTCCATCAGATTATGAGAATGGCCAACTCAGAGACTTCTCGATAAAACTCTCGGACGAGAAAATTCCGGCTGAAATCGAAATTGAAGATAATCATTTTTGACATAGAGTACTAGGCACGGCAGCCACGTCTTACCTGCGCTGCTCCTAACAGATCCTTTTACAAGTCAAGCTGAACAAGCCAAGCAGGGCCAAGCAAGCCAAGCTTCAGCGTTCGGGTATTTTCTGATGCCGGGGCTTTGCCAAGTGATGCCTCGGGTAGATACATTGGTCGGTTGATCGATTTGAAAGTCGTGTACAGCTTGAAATTGCGTGATTGATGTTCTTCCGCACCGGTGTGACGTGTTCGAGTGCTGATCGTTTTGCTTCCAGTGACACCAGCTGAGATGCAACGCGATGCGAAAATGGGCCAAGAACAGAAGTTGTTGGGGAACAAGCACATGTTGCATGAGAATATATTGTGCCACGGTGACAAGAATTCTTACCTGCACAAAGCCACGTCATTGTAGTAAGCCTGCATTGCGGCTTTGCAGCCTGAGCGTTGCGAGGCGTTGCGTGATTCAGTTTCCAGAGGAGCGACGGGCACCTGAGCCTGTTCGTACGCTTACTCTGCCAAGAAAACACCTTCTACATGCCGTCTGGATTATTCATTAGGGAATACTCCTTCTTAGGAAGCTACGTGACTGTTCGTCCAAGCATTCCGCTACCTGACGATTTTTGGACAGCGGTACCACATGTGTAGCTGGATGTTAGGCCGCAAGTTTTACGCTCGGTGGCCCCTACCGTCACCAAATATGTGTCGTCAACATGCAGTGAGAGGCTAATTCGGAATATCTAGACATGCAAGTGTTGTCCGTGTTTCTCAGCCGGAGGCGTCAGTCTGGATCGTTCATGTTACTCAGCCGAGCTGGCGGCCGAGCTGGCGGATGCCTATAAATGGTCAGCACCAAGTTGTCGCAGATGAAGAAGCTTCGAGCATACCAAACACACAACACAAGCTTTCAAACAAGAACCACCAAAAAAGACAATGGCTACCCAGACAACCCAAGCAACTGCTGACAGGCTCCTGGCTGACCAGGCTCAGGGACAGTACAAGAGTCGTATTCCAACATCCTATGATAAAGATGCCGAGGCAGGTCTCAAAGGCTATCCGGCTGCCAAGGTACGTGAGCTTAGTTACGAACATTAAACCTCAGGAGTATCATCTCACAATTCTAGTACCCTCACTACCTTCCTACCTGGGACCCGACTCAGAAGTACCCGCCCCTGGAACCTTTTGAGCATCATGACCGTGGCAAGGATGCGGACCCTTCCTACGGAGAGCTACTCACTAAAGATGTGACTGTGAAGCATCTTACACCTACGATTGGGACTGAAATCTGCGGCGTGCAGCTGAGCAAGCTGTCCTCTGCAGGCAAGGACCAGTTGGCCCGGTATGTGGCGGAGCGCAAAGTCGTCGCATTTCGCGACCAGGATTTTGCCTCCCTGCCTATTGCGGAGGCGGTTGAGTTTGCTCGGTACTTTGGCCCACTGCATGTGCATCCCACTTCTGGATCGCCGGCAGGGTTCCCAGAGGTGCATCTCGTCCACCGTGCAGCTGGTGATCAAAGCTCCGCTGCCTACTTCGAGGCTCATACCACATCCGTTGCTTGGCACTCCGATGTTACATACGAGGCACAGCCACCGGGCATTGCGTTCCTGTACTTGCTTGAGAAGCCAGAGACGGGTGGCGACACCCTCTTCGCTGACACCGTCCAGGCGTATCGCCGCCTGAGCCCAGCCATGCAGGAGCGCCTTCATGGCTTGCGCGCCACGCATTCGGGACTGGAGCAGGCCAACGCCAGCAAAGCTCGTGGTGGCATCCTTCGGCGCGAGCCTATCGTTTCCACCCACCCGATTGTGCGAACCCATCCGGTGACAGGCGAGAAAGCCCTATTTGTCAACCCCCAGTGTAGGTGCAATCACCCCGCCCTCATCTCCGCTGCCATCTTTCAGCATCACTGACTCTATGCAGCTACTCGGGATATTGTGGGCTTCAAGAAGGAAGAAAGTGTCATGCTCCTCAAGTTCCTTCAGGATCACATTGCGACGGGCGCAGACTTTCATGCACGTCTCAAGTGGGAGGACAATAGCGTCATTGTGTGGGATAATCGCAACACGGCTCACACTGGGATTGTTGACTGGGAGGATGGCCAGAGACGCCACATTGCACGCCTTACGTCGTTGGCTGAGAAGCCGTACGAGACTCCGTTCACGGCCAACTAGAGCAGCTATGCACCCACCGGCCGGCACACCCTCTAGTGGAACGTAGAGCAATCGAATACTATTGTTGCGAGAAATTCACGTTTTCCCCTAGGTGACTGCTGCATCTGATACGGAATCTAACATCATGAGCGCTCCGCTGTGGGGGTTGATGATCGACAAACATGTAGGCGGCTGGCACACGGGAAGCTTGCGTTTCCCTGACGATTTGCAGATTGAGTTGAAATAAGCTTGAATTACTAAGGTGCGTGCTTGGCATGCATGATTACGGTGGCTGACGTCTCCGGGATGTATGTCTCGGGTCGTGTGTTGCGGACCAAGGCACTGCTTCTGTTGTTTCGTGTCACATTTTCGCGTTATTCTTCGTGAAACTCGTCACCCGAATCACACACTAGTGAAGTGGCTTCATGAAAATCGGCTGCGGTTGCACGGCAGGTGGTGACGTGGCGAATGAAGAAGCCTGTTTGCTAAGGTATCACATGCGTACACTGTATTCTTGGAAGGATCTTGGCTGCGGCGGTGTGATGGTGAATGAGACGTTCGCTCACTAATGGTTGCTATTGAACGAACTCGTCGTCATGCACCAACTCTGCCATACGTTGGGCTTGGTCTGATGTTTGCGACAAGAGTTCTTGCAAAGGAATAATAAGTATAGCCAGAGGGTAAAAAGGATATCGCTGGGAAGGTATTGTCAAGATGTCAATATAGATTAATTGAGTTGCTTCGTTACCTCCGCGCGGCTTTCCGGGATAAGCCCGCCAACATCGGACTTCAGCGTTCCTCTAGATCATCAGCGGGTGATCTAGCGGATGCATATTGGGCTGATCATAAGTAAATGGTGCCTGAAATGTTTGCCCTTAGCAAACCTGGTCAAATTGTAGGCACGGTCCGACGCCATGGTGCATCCGACTCCGAAACCGGTAAGCTTCCGGCTTCGGATGGTGATTGTGAGCTCGGGAATTCCGATAACAACTGGATGATTTGGAACGAAGATTTTCAACGTACTCTTTTCCGTTCAAGACATAGAGAGACATTTTTGCTATGAATATGGCCGGCGACATGAAGTCAGTTTCTGCGCACGGTTTCATGAGGAGTGCTGCACGTGGCTTTTCAGAAGCAGCATTTTTCCTCTGGAAGTGGTCAATCCCGTACAGAAACAGGAATTTGCCCCAAGATGAGGCTTACGCAGCCATCTGGAGAACCGGCCTCGACAAGCCATCCACCCAAGCGGCCTTGCACGGTGCATTCCCGGATATTGCACTGGATCAGCTGCCCGTCGAGGAGGAGCACATACGGCAGCTGATACGGCGGCGGCTCCCACCGATAAGCGATGCGCAAGAAATTACGAGTGAAAAAGAGGCACGGCAGAAGGAGTTATGGGTGCGTGAGCCAGAGGAAGCATGGCCGCATGTCCCAGAGAGCATTAGACACATGCTGGCCGCCGTCAACGCAAAAAATATGGAAGATAAGTTGCAATTACTCAGTGAGGAGGAGTATCATCCCGCACAGGGGCTGGGAGCCGTGTTGCGGCACAAGTCTGCCATCGGTAAGACGTTTAGAATATGGAGGTCAGGATTCGCCGCCGGCGTCAGCCGGACAGAGCGAATCGGAGTCAACATCTTCTTCTTGTTTCTCGTCTTTTGCACCGTCTACCCAAATGTCGCAGCTGGGTTTCTTGACGAGCGATCTTACAACCAGCGCTCGATCGGCAGCAGAATCATGACGCTGTTTCAGCTCTTCTTTCTCTGGACGTTTCCTTACCACACTCT
This sequence comes from Cordyceps pruinosa, assembly GCA_003025255.1. Classification (NCBI taxonomy): domain Eukaryota; kingdom Fungi; phylum Ascomycota; class Sordariomycetes; order Hypocreales; family Cordycipitaceae; genus Cordyceps; species Cordyceps pruinosa. The sequence continues at coordinate 6,781 of LUFD01000182.1, forward strand.
GTGGCTCCTCTTCAACTGGAGCCTTGAAAGATTATTGGGCGGTTTGGTGGGAAGCACATCGTATGCGCTTGTTGCCATATTCCCGGCAGTCAAGATCGCCCGCAACGAACCTTGGTTCCGCACGATGGTCCTTGTTCTGACCATTGCGTGGCAAATGAGTGTCCAGTTCTCTCCGACGGTCCGCAACTACATTGTGCGACTATTGACGCGGCGCCAAATGGGCCGCCTCAGGCGAAATGTCGAGGACAGCGGTGCCTACTGGAATTCTGTAGACAAAGCCATCTCCCACGAGCTGGTCTCGCTTGAGGCGCACATCGAGCAGCAATCGAAACCTGGCGCAGTTCTCCTGCCATGTCAAGATATTCCAATTCAAGTGCGGGTGGAAAGATATATCCGATTCACATGCTGTTTCAAAGTCGGACGGGGGGCCGAACAACTGATCGACCTCCTGAAGGATGACATGGAAGGTATTGTGAACATTTACCAAGACTACCTCTCGTCCGCAAAGACCACCTCGGATGAAGAAGTTTCGGCCACGGGCCACCTGGAACCACGATTTCCTAAACTCATGCTGGTTATTTTTGACATTGTCGTTTTCGCCTATGTCTGCTTCTCATTCTGGTCGCAGCCATTTACATTCAACACGGTAGTTGCGTACAGCGCCGTTGTGGTCTTCAAGCAAAGCATTGTCCTCTGCAAGCGCTACCAGACGGTGGCCAACGCAAGCAGGCTGTTCACCAACATGGTCGCGTTCAATATTTGGGGAATCTTCTTGGTATCACTGCCAGTGACCATTGACAAGGATGTGCTCCAGGACAACGGGAACTGGGCGGCCCTGACCCTGGCCATGGTCATTGCAACGAACTTTCTGACCGAACCTATTGCACCTCTGTTCCTGGTCATGACAGAGAAGATGGTATCCGGCGCATTGTGGCTTGAAAATCAGGTGAAATGATCACCAGCGATAGAGGGGGCGAGTGGGTGGTGTGGCTGCGGAACATGCAGAACAAGCGGAACATGCAGAGAGTGGCCGTAGCAGAGCACCGGATCCATACCTTTCGAGAAGAGATGCGACAGGATTTTATATGAAAACATGCCGATTTATTTCATTGAAGATGGACGTGACGTTTGTAGCACGCGAGTCATCAGCAAGGCAAGGTCGACCTCCCTCCCTCAAGCCAGAATCGCGCTAGTCCCAGTCAGGAGCTCTCCCTGGAGGGGACAGCTTGTCGCAGCGCGAGGGGTCCAAATGTTCCAGCCTGTAACCATCATCATCTTGTCGCCATCTACTCAATTCGGCTGACAGGAGTAAGAATTTGCTCTCTGTCTGCCGATGATTTATTTTCAGTTTACTTGATTTCTTCCTCATCTATCCTAGCCCACCACCCGCGGACGCGAGCTCGTCACCATGGGGCTGCGTTCGCCTTGGACAACACTGCTCATCGCATTGGGCATTTTCATGTGCCTTGTGATGCCTGGAGGCAAGTTAATTTGCAATCAAGATAGCTGTGCGCGTAATAACATGGTATCAGCGTCTGTCAAGGAGCACGACTTCAAGAAATGCGACCAATCAGGCTTCTGCAAGCGTAACCGAGCCTATGCCGACAAAGCCACCGCCGAAAGCTCACGATGGCAGTCGCCGTACAACATCCAGCCTGCCTCCGTATCATTCAAAGATGGCCAGCTTCATGCCGTCATTAAAAAGACCATCAACGCCAACGGCGACACCGTCAACCTGCCGATCACCGTATCATTCCTGGAGTCGGGCAGTGCCCGCGTCACGGTCGACGAGGAACGACGACAGAAGCAAGACATTGAACTCCGTCACGACAGCAAAATTAGAAAGGAGCGATATAATGAAGCCGAAAAGTGGGTTCTCGTGGGTGGCCTGGCTCTTGACAAAGATGCCAAGGTGTCTCACCAAGACGACACCCAGACGAACGTCCAGTATGGCAAGGATGGAAATCTGGAAGCCGCCATCAAATACTCGCCCCTCGAAATCGATTTCCGCCGTGACGGCGTATCACACATCCGATTCAATGACCGCGGATTTCTCAACATGGAGCACTGGCGTCCCAAGATTGAAAAGGAAGAGGGCCAGGAAGACACGACCGGTGAGGACGAATCGACCTGGTGGGACGAGACCTTTGGAGGTAACACCGACTCCAAACCCCGTGGCCCCGAAAGCATTGCCCTTGATATTTCTTTTCTCGGATACGAGCATGTCTTTGGTATTCCTGAACACACCGGCTCTCTTTCACTAAAGCAGACTCGCGGCGGAGATGGCAACCACAACGAACCCTACCGAATGTACAACTCTGACGTGTTCGAGTACATCCTGGATAGCCCCATGACACTTTACGGCTCTATTCCATTTATGCAAGCTCATAAGAAGGATTCCACCGTCGGCGTGTTTTGGTTGAATGCCGCCGAGACCTGGGTTGACATTGTCAAGTCCAAGGCTGCTACCAACCCTCTGACGCTTGGAAAGACTGGCAAGACCAACACCGAGACACACTGGATTTCCGAAACTGGCATCCTCGACGTGTTTGTCTTTCTTGGTCCGACTCCCCAGGATCTGACCCGCACCTATGGCGAGCTGACCGGCTATTCTGCTATGCCTCAGGAGTTTGCCATTGGTTACCACCAGTGCCGATGGAACTACATTTCTGACGATGATGTTAAAGACGTTGACCGCAAGATGGACAAGTTCAAGATCCCCTACGACGTCATCTGGCTGGACATTGAGTACCTGGATGACAGAAAGTACTTCACCTGGGATCCCCACTCGTTCACTGACCCCACGGGCATGGGTAAGCAGCTGGAAGATCACTCTAGACAGCTTGTTATCATTATCGACCCGCATATCAAGAAACTGGAAGGCTACCCTGTTTACGACCAGCTCAGCTCGCAGGATTTGGCTGTCTATGACAAGGGGGGCAAGGTCTACGAGGGATGGTGCTGGCCTGGATCATCCAATTGGATCGACTGCTTCAACCCCAAGGCCATTGAGTGGTGGAAGACGCTGTACAAGTACGACAACTTCCCCGGAACTGCAGACAATACCTTCATCTGGAATGACATGAACGAGCCGTCCGTATTCAATGGGCCCGAAACGACCATGCCCAAGGACAACATCCACTTCGGCCAATGGGAGCACCGTGATGTACACAATCTCAATGGCCTTACGTTTCACAACGCGACATTCGAGGCCCTCAAAACGCGCAAGAAGGGCGAATTGCGTAGACCGTTTGTGCTTACCCGCTCGTTCTACTCTGGCTCCCAGCGTCTCGGCGCTATGTGGACTGGTGACAACCAAGCTACATGGGAGCACCTTGCTGCGTCGATTCCCATGGTTCTGAACCAGGGTATCTCTGGGTTCCCTTTTGCTGGCGCTGATGTGGGCGGCTTCTTTGGCAACCCTTCGAAAGATCTGATGGCCCGCTGGTACCAGGCTGGTGCCTTTTACCCGTTCTACCGCGGACACGCCCACATCGACTCCCGTCGCCGTGAGCCATACCTGCTCGGAGAGCCATACACTGGCATTGTGACTCAGGCTCTGAGACTGCGATATGCTCTTCTTCCCTCTTGGTATACTGCCTTTTACCAGGCCAACCGTGACGGCAGTCCTATTGTTCGCCCAATGTACTGGACTCATCCTTCTGAAGAGGCTGGCTTTGCTATTGACGACCAGCTGTTTGTTGGCTCCACGGGCATTTTGGCGAAGCCCATCGTTGAAGAAAACAAGCTCTCGACTGAGATTTGGATCCCAGACGATGAGGTTTACTACGACTACACCACCTACGATGTCATCAACACGCAGAAGGGAAAGCGGGTTACGATTGCCGCTGCCATTGACCAGATCCCAATGTTGATGCGTGGTGGGCATATTTTTACGCGTCGTGATATTCCGCGACGCTCCGCTAAGGCCATGAAATTTGACGACTACACGCTCGTCGTTTCTGTATCCAAGGATGGAACTGCAGAGGGTGAACTGTACGCTGACGACGGCGACACGTTTGAGTACGAGAAGGGCCAGTATATCCATCGCCAGTTTCGCCTCAACAAGGATGGCATCAGCTCGGCAGCTGCTGAGGGCCGAAGCGCTAAATCAGTCAAGGCGGGCACGTGGCTGAAGGCGCAGAGCAAGGTGCACGTCGACAAGCTCATTATCGTGGGTGCGACGGAGGCGTGGAACAAGAAGGAGGTTGAGATTGAATCGGAAGGCAAGACATGGACGGTGCAGGTCAGCTACCGCGCGGCGACCAAGAGCCAGGCCGCGTACGCCGTCGTGGGCCGCGTTGGAGCCAAGATTGGCAGCGACTGGAGCATCAAACTGGCATAGATGGGGATGGACAATACGATGAAGATGACGCGCGACAAGCTAGAGACGGATGTAAAGATAGACGCAATCTAGAGCATACAATGTACCACACTGTGCCGTTTATCAAAGCAGGCCCATGTAACTAAGTGTAAAGTTAGAAGTAGTTATTCAACGGAGCTGCTGGAGTGTAACTGTGATCACCGCGATGGCGAGACATTGCAGGTATTGGGCTAGGGAAGGGCGATATCAAGTGAAGGGCGATTACAGTTGGTCGACATGGAGCTGCCAAGACGACCTGGAACTCCCGCTCGCTACCGTCTCAAGGATGAGACAAATAATCCCGACGCCGATCACCAAGAGGTCTTCCACTTGACAGGGAGAATATGACGCAGGTTATGTCAAGGTATAAAAAATCAGCAGAGCAGAAAACGAAACACGTAAGAGAAAACGGCCAAGGGATTAATGACCAGGGAAGAGAAAAGCAGGCCAGGCCAGGCCCGGAGACTTGAATTGCAGACGGTGGGCCGAGCGCAGGAGATTGGCGAACTACAGTGGAGGGTGTCTCCAGATATCGTATCCGCTGGTGAACGGTGGATGACGACGACGTTGAAAACTCTGGCGAGGCAGTGTAACGTTTTCCAGAGTTTTGGATATGAAAAATTGGCATCCGGCCGGGACCGTCAGCGGGAAACCGGGAGGGATAGAAACCGTGTTGGTGATGCTTTGGAGTGTCGATCGACCATGGCCGTGGGGGTTGTAGCGGCGAGAAGAAAGGGACGGAGAGGGTACGAAGAGAATAGCAAAGAGGAAAAAGAAAAAAGAAAGGTGTATTGTTTAATGGCTTAGTTGCGCTGTTTATAGGCCGCTGGGCGAGACGGACGCTCACTACTAGGTAGTTCTTGCCACCGATCGTGGTGATGCTTTGGCCTAGGAACCTATCCGGCAGTGCCGTAGGAACAATAGCTGGTGTCTGAGTAATTTGTACAGGGAGGTATATGGTAGATGAGTTTCTGCTTACAATGGACCGGAACCAGCCATTCGTTTATGGGCTGTCGGGCTGCCTGGACGATAGGCTGGACGGGGTCGACATGTCGCTGGGAGTTGGGCTCTCGGGACTCACAACCACTTGGCATGTGAAGTCGTAAGCAAACTGTGACGAGAAGCAAGAGCCATCTGCCTGGACAACTGTCCCGGCCCTGACGCCGACTTGGAAAATGGACCGCCAAATCGGGGCACTCCACTGAGGCCGCCGCCGAGGCCCAATCAAGCACCGCCGCCCGGCGCATCACCACCACCAACACCAATAGCATTTCGTGAACCACATTTCCTCTTGCTCCTGAGCGCCAAGATGGCCCTGGAACAGGTTTTTTTTGGCTCCCGCCAACCTGTCAAGCGGACCTCCCGGGCGTACGTGGCGGCCAGGAATAGCACAAACCTCTGCTCGGCATTCCTTAACTGGCTATTCCGGCCGCTGCCAGTCGCCCTCTTTTTTCCTCCGTTTGCACAAGCCTTCTCCTGCCTACCTCGACCGAGCTTCGTCGTCATCAGTAGTCTTTTCTTCTTCCTTCTTTCTTCATCTCCCTACCCTCAATTGGTTTCCTGTACCTTCTCTTCCCTATTTCCCTGTTTTTCCTTTTCTAACAATATACGTATTTCCCCTTTCGGCCTGCTTGTCACCAGCAACAGCGATAGACCGACCAGCCGACCGGTTGAAAGAAGAACATCGTCAATCTCGGCCATCACTTCCTCCCAATAGTTTCAATTGTCATTTTAATTCAATCCTATCCAACGTCACGCCGTCACCGCACACCCGTGAATTTCCATTACCAACCAGAGTCCAATGAGACTTCTGCAGTAGCGGCCGGCCGCTGCATCCGCAAACAAGAAGTCACCGAACTCATCTCCTTGAATATCTACACGAGAATATCCAAACGCACAGCATGGCTGGTCCTGCTCCTGTGCGTCCTCCTACCGACCGATATAACTCGGTCGAGGACTATCACAACCACTACTCTGTCCAGGCCTCCGGTGACACTCTCGGCCACGGCGATCATGACAACGAGAAGCGAGGCATCTCGCCTAATCGGCATGCCGACATGACCCAACTCAACGATGATCTCGAGCTCCTCCGCGCCGAGCAGCTCATCTCCAACCAGGAACACGACCTCGAGCTGCAACAGTCCCGCTCTCGCAATCGCACCCACAATCCTATACCCGACGACGCCTTCAACCACATCGACTCGTCCCATGACGTGGAGAAGAAGAGGAATGAAGACGCCGCCCTCTACAAGCTTTGGGCATTTTTGAGAAAGTTTCCTCGCTTCATCCGCTATATTGCTTACATGCTGCCTGTCGCCGTCCTGCTCCTCCTGCCCGTCCTCCTTGGCGCCTTTGCTGTAGACAAAAGACGCCATGCTGTCGGAGGCAATGGAGGCGTCTCTTTGATGTGGTTCGGCATCTGGCTCGAGATTGTCTGGTGCTCCCTCTGGGTATCCCGCATGGTCACCAACCTGCTGCCTCCCATCATGCAGGCCGCTTGCAAAATTGGAGGCTCGACAAGCCCGAAAAAGTGGAAGGATGTCGGCTCCCAGCTCGAGCTGCATGCTGCCATGTTTCTCTGGTTCCTCGCCATCCTCATTTCTTTCAAGCCTACCACGGCCCAGAAGCGCGTCGACCCCATCGGCGGTCCTGACCAGGCCGACTCGCAAAACTGGATCGACATCGTCTACAAGGTCATCATTGCGCTCTTTGTTCTCTTCACCCTCAACTTTATCGAGAAAATCATCATCCAGTGGATCGCCACCTCGTTCCACCAGCGCACCTACGCTACCCGCATCGAGAACAACAAGGGCGACATCCGACAGCTGGTGCAGCTCTTCGAACATGCCAAAAGCAAGCTCGAAGACACCGACACCTTCCTCAAGGGCGAGAACTCGCGCGTTAGTGGCACGCAGACACCCATGCGCATGCTCCACGAAAACGCCCGCAATGTCCTGGGCAAGGTCGGCTACGTCGCTGGCAAGGTCGGCAACGACTTGATCGGTCGCAAGGTGAATGACAACCAGCCACGCAAGGTCGTCACTGAGCTGCTGCGCACCACAACCTCTGCGCACACGCTGGCCCGCCTCATCTACCGCAGCCTGGTCCGCCCAGACCGCGACACCGTTCATATGGAGGACATCCGAGAAGTCTTTGCCACTGACGAGGAAGCGGATGCCGCCTTCATGGTTTTTGACAAGGATCTCAACGGCGACATTTCCGTCCAAGAGTTTGAGACGGTTTGCAATGAGATTCATCTCGAGAAAAAGGCCATCGCAGCCTCGCTCAAAGATCTTGACTCTGTTATCCAGAAACTTGATAAGGTCTTTCTGTTTATCATTGTCATCATATCCATCATTGTCTTTATTTCCATCCTTTCAGGTTCCGCCGCTGCAGGCCTTGCTTCGGCTAGTACCTCGGTCCTCGGTCTTGCATGGGTGCTTCAGGCCACGGCTCAGGAGTTCCTCCAGTCCATCATTTTTGTCTTCGTCAAGCACCCCTTTGATGTTGGTGATCGTGTCACTATTTACGGCTCCACCGGAGACAAGATGACTGGCGACGACTACTATGTCACTGAAATTTCGCTCCTGTACACCGAGTTCAAGAAGATGCAGGGCCACATTGTGCAGGCTCCCAACTCTGTGCTCAACAACCTGTTTATTCTCAACCAGAGACGGTCCAACGGTCTCGCCGACCCTGTTCCTCTGGTTATGCGTTTTGGTACTCCGGTTGAGAAGATTGATGAGCTGAAGGACCGCATGCGCAACTTTTGCCTTGAGAACAAGCGCGACTACCAGGCGACAATTATTTCGGAAATGGTCTCTATTGATCAGCTGCGGTCGTGCACTATGAACATCATCTTCTTCCACAAGACCAACTTCCAGAACGAACTGCTGCGTCTCAACCGCCACAACAAGTTCGTGACGGAACTGATGGCGCAGATGCTCGAGGTCGGCATCCAGGCTCCCATGCGCATCGAACCCGGCGGCAGCCGCGACACCCCCATGTACTGGTCAAGCATGGCCGCCCCTCCTGCTTATGGCAGGGACCAAGACGGCGATCATCCAGGCGGTGATGACCACCCGAAGCCGACATTGGCGCCGCTGCGCAAACCGTCCGTTCGAACACACAATGCCCCTCGTGAAATGACCATCATGGAGGAAGAAGCAGCGCTGAACAGTTTCGGCGACGTGTTCGAGAGCCGCCGCGACCAGACGCTCGCGCGCAGAATGGCATCCATCCGAGAAAAGGAGCGAGCGGAAAAAGCATCCGAGGGTGCTGAGTCGGAACCTCGAGGGTCGACGACATCGGCGGCGGTTCATAGAGCCTCGACAGAGTCGCACCGAGCACGGCTATTTTCGCGTCCCCGACGCGATACCACGACCACTCGCCATGAGGACGAAATGGTGTAGCTGGATGAACGTCATGAACAGTTAAATATAGAAGGCTAGAAATTAGACGGGCTATACCGGATTATTCTATACTTGACTCTTTGCGTGGGGTAGATAGATGTGGGGGAGATGCATCTGCACATATAGACGGCCGGCTATACGGCTGTGATCCATGGGACATGGCCTTATAATAGAATATTTTGATACTGCACTTGCCTGGTGCCTGAGATGCTCACAGTCTTCATCTCATTTCGAAGATAACTGGTGTCGGCCGAAAGAGGCACGGTCAGGCTCGGCCCGACGCGCCAAAAACCGTAAAATGACCCCTTGCGCGGCACCAAACCTACATAGGCTGCCAGGAGGATGTGTAGAAATGTAAGGAGGCAACTGAGGAATAATTGAATGCCACGGGGCGCGAGTAAGCAACCCGCGCAGCCTGGTCCTGGCGGGGAATTGGGGGATTGATGGCTTGCCGGCGCGGCTGAAGGAGCAAGCTCAGCTGGCCCGCCCCAGCCCAGCTTCTCTTTTTAAAATTGGCTGATCATGGTACCTTGCTTTCCCCTCGAACTGGTGGCGTTCTTTTCTATGCTGCCATTTTCCCGAAACAACTTCCCCAAAGAAACGGATCGCCATTGCACGGAAGCGATGCGACGATAGCGACCCTTGCCTAGAGCTTCAGCGTCGCTGCTCAAACAGCGGACGAGAAGACCAGTCAGCCCCCCTCCCAACAAACAGCCACCCTGAGAGAAGGGCTACGATCCGCGAAGACAGTCCCGGACGACAAGAGATACAACCCGGCTCATCTCCTAGAAGCAATTGGCTACGAAGTCACCTTTTTTCCAAGCGCTCTCTCTCACAGACGCATACACACACCCGCACCACCACCAGCCCAACATGCCCGTCGCCGGCGTCGCGAGCGGCCTCCCCGCCGGCTGGGAGTGGGACTACGACGGCACGCGCTGGTTCTACACCTTCAAGGCCAACGGTCACGTCCAGTACCACTTCCCCTCCGAGGGCGACGAGTTCCCCGACTTTGTGGGCGTCACCGAGCCCGCGCCGCGCCTGGAGCCCGAGGGGCGCCTCGAGTCGCACCAGCAGGTGCGCCGCCGCGTGACCGACGCCGCGTCCGACGCGGCCGCTAAGAAGACGAGGCGGAGGCGGAGGAGGAGGAGCGGGGAGAACGGCGGCGGCGGCGCCATGACGGCGACGGCGGCGCGGCCGGTCGGCATCGAGTGGGACGGGGACGTGGGCGGCGGCAGCAGCAGCGACGAGGGGGGCGGGGGCGGGCGG
>LUFD01000183.1:8847-21046 GCA_003025255.1 Cordyceps pruinosa
GAGCTCCCTAGAGACGAACGAATTAGCAGGCGACGCGACAGTGGCATGTGCCTGGCTTCTGGCGGGAGCATACTCGATGGGCTTGGTATCCGCCATGGTGATGTGTAGGTTGTGGAGGGGTTCGATTAGAGAGGATGGAAATTGAACACGGCCAGGCGAAGCTTTTGGCGGTGCTGCCTCTACCAGACTTCAAAAACTCACAGATTTGGGTGCGCAGACAGTGCAAGCACCTGATTGGCCGGCCGACATCAACCACGGCTCCACCAGATTCCAAACTGACAAGGCACCCACTCTGAGCAAGCTAGACAGAATCCTAGGTAGAACAAGACGGCAAAGCCGCTGCTACCCTCGGGCTAACTTTTCTGGTGGAGAGCAAGCAACCTTTCCAGCGTGCGCGGAGAAGAGGAGAAGACCAAGTTCGCAGAAAAGGATACCGGAACGTCTGATCTTGCCGCTGCCCACCTCTCAACCTCGGCCAACCATTTAGCCTGGCTGACACACACTGCCGCCTGATAAGAGGGGGACTGCTCGCCTCTCAATTAGGTTTTGCATTCTCTTGGTCCGGCCATGTCTTTCCGATCCATTGCTCTCCGTGCCGGAAGAGCCTCCCACCCGTTGACATACACCACCACATTCGCCATGGCGCAACGAGCGCGATCTGCTCCCTCGGGGGGTCGACATGTAATTGCACCCCCGGTCTCGTATTTCTCGAATTGAACGCGTTCGCTAACTGTCTGCCCACTCCCCAGCTCTCGACCGAAGCCCAGGAGATCAAGGAGCTGCCCGGTGACGAGGCCGACGACGTCGTGTTTCAAAACAAGTACGGCCTACGGACGATCCTGCTCAACCGCCCCAAAAAGCTCAACTCGCTCAACGGCTCCATGATCCGCAAGATCGTGCCGCGCATGGTGGAGTGGGAGAAGTCGGACCTGGCCAACGTGGTGGTGATGAAGGGCGCGGGCGAGAAGGCGCTCTGCGCGGGCGGCGACGTCGCCGCGCTGGCGCAGTGGAACCTGGAGAGCGCCGACGGGTGGAAGCGGTCGGCCGAGTACTTCGCGCTCGAGTACAAGCTCGACCACTACATCGCGACGTACCAGAAGCCGTACGTGGCGCTGATGGACGGCATCACCATGGGCGGCGGCGTCGGGCTCAGCATCCACGCGCCGTTCCGCGTGGCCACGGAGAAGACCGTGTTCGCCATGCCCGAGACCACCATCGGCTTCTTCCCGGACGTCGGCGCGTCCTTCTTCCTGCCGCGCATGAACGGCGCCGTGGGCACGTACCTGGCGCTCACCAGCGACCGGCTCACGGGCGCCAACGTCTTCTACAGCGGCGTGGCCACGCACTACCTGCACTCGACCAGCCTGCCGGCGCTCGAGGCGCGGCTCGCGGAGCTGCGCTTCCGCGACGACGACGCCCCCGCGCGCAGGCTGCAGCTCGTGGGCGAGACGCTCGAGGAGTTCGCCACGGGCCTGCCGCACGACCAGCCCATGGCGCTCGCGGGCGAGACGCGCCGCGCCATCGACCGCTGCTTCGGCAAGAACACGCTGGCGGACATCCTGGCGGCGCTGCGCGAGGAGAGGGGCGAGATGGAGGAGTGGGCGCAGCGGCAGCTCGCGACGCTGCAGAAGCGCTCGCCGACGGCCGTGCACGTCACGCTCCGCCAGATGCGCGTCGGCGGCCGCTGGGACATTGCCGAGGCGTTTGCGCGCGAGCACCAGATCGCGAGCCGCTTCATGCAGCACCCGGACTTCTCCGAGGGCGTGACGGCGCTGCTGGTGCGCAAGGAGACGCCCAAGTGGCAGCCGGCGTCGCTCGACGCCATCCCCGCGAGCGACAACGTCGCGCAGCCGTTCTTCGAGTTTGACGAGGCGCGGCCGCTGGGGCTCTTCTCGGACCGCACGTACAGCGACTACCCGCACCCGCTGCTGGGCGTGCCCTCGGAGCGCGAGGTCCGCGAGGCGGTGCAGGGCAGCGCGCTGACGCCGCGGCAGCTCGCGGACAAGGTGGTGGCGTCGCGCAACGGCCGCCAGGGCATGGCGACGATTGTGGACGAGATCATCGCCCGCAAGGTCGTCGCGGACGCCAACGGCGTGGCCAGGTGGGTAGAGGCCGAGTCGAGCGAGTCGAGCAAGTTGTAAGGGGAGGATGATGGCAGGGAGAGGTTGGGTTGTGTATACTAGCATTGTAGAAACTTGACTACTGGATTGCGCTGAGCTCCCGAGGCGCGAGTACGTGCTGAACACTTCTGCGAGAAATGTGCATGCTGTTGCACCCTCTTGAGGCTTCTTGATGAACTCATCTACTCTACTGAAACAGTACGGCCAGCACCAACAAACCAACGCACAGCCGGCCTGACGCACGCACGCGGGCGACAAAAAAAAGTCGAGAAAATGGCCCCGAAAATACATATGTCAACGAACTTGATTCGTTTTTTTTCCCGGGGTGATGTCACGATGGAAGCAGCGGATAACGGCGTCGGATTTAATGTTGCGTGCTACTCGTTGTGTGGGGAGGGATGTCGTGGTAGTGTCAACACCATGAAAATAATTATGGCGGTGAAAAAAGGCGCAAAATGGGTGCCTCATTTGTCAAACACGGTACGACAACGTCTGCCGAAAACTGGGCATGAATGTATGCGTGTGAGTGTGATGGAGGGTGGGAGAGGGGCACTGAGAAAGGCGGGAGGCTGAGCGAACCAAAAAGGTGTGAGGATGGCCTCAGTGATGGAAACGGGGGGTTCACGGCAGATGGTGGGGGGGAGAGGGGGTGAAGAAGGATGATGATGACAGCCTCATCGGAGGAGGGAGAGAGGCAGAGACAGAGACGGAGCAGAGAGGGGACGAGTCACGGGCTGGCGATGGCAGGCATCGCGGGAGAAGAAGGAGAGGCAAGGCAGGGTCTGGGCCAAAAAAGTATAAGAGGCAAGGGGGCCCCCGAGAAACGTCAGCAAAGGAGGAGATTGAAACTCGCCTCTTTCACGGGGCGAATTCGAGACCAGACTGGGCCGCGAAGAAGACGAGAAAGAATAAAGCAAAGGTCGGTTTGGTTTGCTGCGGTACCAGCAGAGCGAAGCCGAGCCACCAGCCAGGTGCCGAGTTTGTGATTACGAAAGCACAACGGGAGAAAAGGCGGCCAAGGCAGAAAGAGCCTGCACGCTGATAAGGTTAGTAGGTTTCCTGTTCTGTGTGCTTTTGATTGCCTGGTTGCTGCCTGGACGCCGGAGGAACGGGACAGGTGGTCGAGCGACGCGGAGCTCTGATTCGCAGGACGAGGACAGACGAGACGGCTTGGGTCGCCGAGCAGGGGGCAAGCTGGACTCCAAAAAGAGAGCTTTGGCCTGCCCATCTCTTGTCCCGTCTCCCGGGCGAGAATGATGCTGTCTCGTCCCTGTCCTCTCATGTCTTGTTTGCAGGCCGGGCAACTTGCGCAGCATATCGGCTGGGCTCCACAAATGTACAACACGCTAATGGTTCATGGGGTCGGCCCAGGCCCCGCGCAGGTCACTCGGCGCGCAAATTCTGCGTGAAAAGGTACATCGGCAGCCTTGCCCTCCGACCTGTCTCGTGCGTTTTTGCCGCCAGCCTCGGGGAGGAGAAGCTGGGCCTGCCAGCCCGCTTATCACCTGCAGTTTGTTGTCGCAGGTACCAGCTCACGACGCCACACGCCACAGCCACAGAGCCTGTCACCATCACCGCCCGTTACCGTTCAACAAGCACGTCACCATTGCTTCCCGTTAGCCCTTGGAACAGGCACTTGGCTTTGGTCTGCCGCGGAAGAAAAGTTAGTCTTCCTCTACGTCTTTCTTTCGATTAGCCAGCTGTCTTCATCATTGTTATTGCTTCCTCTTCCGCCTCTTTCGCTTCCTCTTCCTCTTCCGCTTCCTCCTCCCCTTCAAACGCCTCGCTACCAGCCACACCACCAGCCACACCACCTGCGGCTCCGCGGCTTTCTACCAGTCATTGCACCGCCAGCCAATCAACGTCTGCTTTACCGCCTCCTTCAAAACACTCTTCTCGCCCGCAGACATCCCTCTTGCTTCATCTTTCTTTTCCTCTTCTCTTTATTCCTGGCCTCCTCTTCCTCCGATCTTCCTCTCATCAGCAGCCCCAGCCTCATCCCCCGCTTCAATTCTTCAATTCCAGCCCCAAGCTCTTGTCTCGCTGCCCTGTATCTCGATAGCGCCCAGATCCACTTCGGCCGACGCGACCTCTAGCGAGCCCGTCCTGCTTCGGCGCGTCACGTACCTGGCGCCCGCCTCCCCAATTTGACCAGGGAACCACTTCTTAACCATTTCAATTTCTCTTTTCTCTCCAGCTTCTTGTTCCCGCCAACCTACCAAACCCGCTTTCCTTTTGCAACTCTGCCACAACCTTCCGCCATATTCCGCCGCCACCACCGCCGACCGCGACCAAACCAGCCCTCATCATTCTGTGCCCATCAGCCCATTTTGCCGCTGTTGGCTTCGACCCCGTGAGCTTCAGCGGCCATGGCCTCGCCGCTGCCTGCATCCGCCATGGGCGCCGGCTGGAATGGCAACGCTCACCACCAGCAAATGCCTCCCTTCGAGCCCGACTGCAATGGCGTTCAGGTCCGGCCCATGGGCTGTACGTCCTTCCCCTGCTGCCGTCGTCTCGCCTACCAGCTCATGTCGATGCTAACACACCGCCTGCAGTAAAGGTGCACTACACCTTTGACAAGGAGTCCAAAATCAACTGCCTCGCACGATATCCCCACACCATCCAGGCTCAGACCATCGCCCTCGATGAACACACCTCCATCGGCGTAATCGACCTACGGGTCTGCGTCCAGGCCGTCTCCGAATGCAGTCCCGAGCTTGCCGGCCAAGACTGCGAGTACACAATTTACGCCGTTGACTACTCAGAGCCCGATACGCCCCTCGTTGGCCAAGGCATGCTATCATGGGCCCTCGACTCCCTCGTCCGCGGCGACTTGCCCGGCCAGCAGCCCAAGCTCGTCACCGGACGCGTCACCAAAAATGTGCTTGCTGTCTTCAACGGTGGCAACAAGGAGACCCTCGAGGTGAAGCTTCGTCTATCCGCATCCGCCAAGCCTCAATGGCAAACAGAGACCTTCGATATGGCCATGACCCCGACCGGTGCCGCCGAGTGGAATTCCTTCATCCAGTCCAACCCCCAGCTTGGCGAGCCACAGCACGTGTCCAGAGTAGCCTCACCCGCCATCTCGCATGCGCCCCCCGCCGTCATGGCGAGGCGCGATTCTTTTGGTCCCGCCGTCCAGAACAACGCCAACGATGTCCAGCGCGTTGCTCCCATCCCCGTCGATCCCAGCACCGTCCCGGACAGCCAGGGCGGCTCATCACGCCCTTCCAGCCGAGCTTCCAACAGAGCGCCCCGAAAACGAAAGCCCACTGGCCGCCCACGAGGACGCCCGAGAAAGAACCCTGTAGAGGGCAACACGTCCGGGTACGAGGACTGCACCGAAGGAGAGGACGGCCCGGCCAAGAAGCGCGCCAAACCAACCAAGGTCGACAAGCCCAACCCCTTTGCAGCTGGTTCAGATTCTCTACGCGTTGCGGCCAGCACGTCCGGCTCACTGCGAAACTTCCGTCCCGTTGCTACGAACAGTGAAGGCACGCCAGGCAGCCATCTGCAAGAAGTGCCACGTGCTCCTACTCCTGTGCCGACCGGTCCCGTCGTCCCGAATGGCGCCTCCAAGATGAGGCGTGAGTCGGGTTTGGGGCAATCCCCCATGAGCTATTCAGTACAAGCCGACGCCCACGCGAGAAATCCCCTGTCGCCCCAGGAAGATGGTCGCTCACCCGAATCTCTGGCGCCTACGCCGGCCTTTTCGGAAGACAGCCCACCTGATATCGGCTCCTCACCACCGGTCCAACGCACCACACCTTTTCTCCGATCTAGCCCTCCTCCTTCCAGCCCCGTCTTGCCACCGATGCCACCTGCAAAGCTACCTCACAACGCTAGTTTCATGTCGGAGAGCATGGATCTCTTTGCTGAAGGGCAACTTCCAACTCATCAGCCAGACCTCCCTGCTCGCAAAGCTCCTTCACGGGTCCGCAAAGGAAACCCCAAGCCCAATAACCCCAAAGGGGTTCCCATTCAAGTCTTCCAGGTGCAGGATGGACCTCAGGGTCAGGATCTCGTTCATATCTGCAGCTACAATACGACTTACCCGAGCACGTCACAGCAGCGAGGGCAGCCGGCACAGCAGCCAAGGCAACAGACAACCCCCGAACTGCCCCCCCTGAAGCAGTCAGCGCCGCAGCTAGCCACCACCAACGCCCCTATCCAAAAGGATCGCGTACCCTCACCGCCGGGCATGGCTCCGACACCACCTCCCACAACTGATGCCGTCGAGAAGCCTCCCACACCAGTGGCAGATGTACCCGAGGTTCCCGCTGAGCCGAGAGAAGTTAAGAGAATTGCCCCGGAACCAGTGGTTATACTTGCTGCGGGTAACAGACAGAGGCCGTCGTCCCAACCACCAGACTCTGTGACACCAGTGCCCAGGGAAAACATGCCTCTTGCTCGGTCGAACTCTGCTGGTCCGCTTATGCTGCCCAACATATCCGCGAGCGAACCGGCCGGCCCCTCGTCCGTAACACCAGCCGCCGTTGTTGATGAGGAGGTCACTCATTTCCAGCTGCCTAATCCTCGACGGGGTAACTCGACCGGAGTCTTGGACATGGTGCCGGCGAGTGACCCCCCAGCCCCCATCGTACGACCCGGGAAGCCGAGCCTGCCCGAAGTCACCATGCCACCCAGCGAGCCCATTTTGCCTCCACCCTCATCTCCTAACAACAGATCGAACAAGAACATTGTTAAAAAACACGCCATCAAGCAGCGCCTGGAGGAGGCCATCATGAACGGCACCATGCCTCCATTCTGCAGCAACTGTGGTGCCATTGAGACTCCTACATGGCGCAAGATCTGGGTTCAGGAGCGCGAGGGGGTTCCCGAGTATGCTGAGTACTCGGAAAAGCCGGGTAGAATTACCGCCATTGAGATTATTCAGCGGGACGCGAACCAGAAGCCAACCCAGCATCGCGTCATCAAGAAGGGTCTCGGCCCAACTGACGACAAGTCCAGTTGGCAAGAGTTGCTCCTCTGCAACCCTTGTGGCATCTGGCTCACCAAGTGCAAAACCCACCGTCCGCCCGAGCGGTGGGACAAAGATGCCTCGCGGCTAGGTCAAGAGCGCCGCAAGAGGGGCACTGGTCGCTCCAAGAAGAGCCGAGCCAAGGCGGACGGTCTACCCAATCCCACATCGGAGGCTTATCTTCACACCGATGCCATGGGCCCGCCCGAGCCTTCCTCGCCAAAATATGGCCCCAGTGGTATATCTAACATGGCGATCGAGGGATTGATTGCGGCGACTCAGGGGGAGTCTTTCACGACCGATAGCGGTGCTATGGAAACACAGTCTGTCCCAGGATCGACACATTCTGCTGCGAGTGGCACCGGTACGGCCAGGAGCCCGATCGATGTCGAGCTAGATCAGGCCATGGGTGCAACGAAGCGACTCTTATTCCCTTCGCCGAGAAAGCCCGGCACACCCAAGGTCCTCGGCACTGCTGACGTTAATGTTGTCATGACCGATGACACGTGTCGCCAGAACAAGGGCATTGCGGCCGAGAAAGAGAATGTACCAATCATCACACACGAAGGTCTTCTCGAATGCGATGACCCAGAAGCCCTCTTTCGCAGCACTACCATTGTCCGCCCAAGTACCCCTCCCAACGCCAAAGCCGCCGTCGCCGCTGAGCCTTTTAAGACTCCTACTCGTGCCACGCCTAGCCATCGACCAGTCACCAGAAGTGTGTCGAAGTCTCTGCGTACCGTGAGATCTGTTTCCTCGCCCAGCCAACTTGCTCTCATGCAGGCCACCCCGACCAAGACGCCGCACTTGATCCGCGGTGGCACGAACAATCTAGCCCGCAGACGCAGTCCTCGAAACCACCAAAACACCTTTGACGTCTTGGACACGCCGATCTCGAGAACAATCAGTCAGCTGCTATCGGAGCCAATAGGTTTCCCGCTCGACAGCGAGCTGGACATGCCCGTGCTGGACAGCAGCCACGACAACCTCATGGAATTTGGCAACCTCCTCAGCACCGACGTAATCATGCCAAGCTCGCCCCCTAGGACTGGGCCAGTCTCATTTGATTACGACGAGTCCTGGGCGCAGTGGAACATGGAGGTCCAGAACAACGGGGGTCAAGAGTAAATATTTGGGCCTTTTCTTTGCATCATTTCCATCAGAAGGCGAATCATATGGATCATCAGCAAGCATTTTTCCCACTTCTCAATTACTTTGCTTTTGGAGTTTGGAGGCTATGGCGTTTTATAGAACAACCGGATTGCTCTTGGGATAGGATTGCTCAGCCGAGACAGGGGCTTTTTTTCATGTGGCGTTTGGAAAAATACTTAGCTTGCATTCTTGTAGAGAGTCGCATATTTATTTTCAATATAGCTATTGAAATAATTCATTCCTCTGTCCAATTGTCATTTTCCCCCAGGCTGTCACGGTGCTTGTGCTGGATGATGGTGCAAGCGAGCTAGTCAACGTGGGGTTTCAATTAACGCGGGCGAAGGCAAGTCGCGTCTCGCCGCGTCTCCCACCCCACCTGAACTTGTGTATATTGCAAAGGCTCTACCGATTCCACTGGCGACACGAATTGAAGCGATCCGAGTCCGGGCACAGGCCGCTCTATCTAGCACCAAAATAGTCAACAAGAAAGACGCCCGCGAACCAGCCTCTCACTCACGCACGCACACCGCCCGCCATGGCCGACGCCGAGCTCCAACGGTTCTTCTCCGCCGGCAAGGCCCTCGAGCCCGACGTGGCGGCCGAGCTGCAGTCGATGATGCGGCTGCACGACGTGACCGCCGAGGACCTGTTTTACAAGTGGGAGTCGTACTGCATCAAGATGGACCTCGACGCCAGCGCGGCCGTCACGCTCGCCCACGTGCGCAACCTCAAGCAGAACATGCTGGACGCGCTCGCCAAGGCGGCCGCGACGCCGGCCGCCGGCGGCGCTGGCGCTGGCGGTCCCGCGTCCGCGGTGAAGGCCAGGTCGGAGAGGAAGGGCGCGGGGACGCCGAGGGGCGGCGCGGACCTTTACGGCATGCTGGACGGCCTGGTGCCGAGCACGCCCGCGTCGGGCTCGAAGCTGGGCAGGGCGGCGGCGCAGAGCGGCGCGGGCGGCAGCGCGCTGCGGAAGAGGATGGAGGCGTCCAAGATTTCGAGCTCGCCGGCTGGTAGTATAGGCGACAGGCTCGCCGAGATGACTGGTGCCCCGTGAGTCTCGCCTGAATGCTCCTTTTCCACGACCCCGCGTCTCTGCAATGTTGCAAAATAGCTGACTTGCTCCCTGCCTTTCCCGCCCCCCCCCTCATCCAGCTCCTTCAGCGACCGCCAGAACGCCGGCGAGGTCATCGAGGTCCTCAACGAGCACCTGGCCTCCGCCGCGCCGCCCGCCGCGCCGTACCCCGAGCCGCGCGTCAAGCTGACGGCGGCGTCGGACCAGAAGAAGATGGGCTACAAGCCGCTGGCGATGAAGCTCTCCGAGGCGAGCGAGATCCTGGACGACCGCATCGACGACGTTGCGACGCTCGTGCAGGCCCACCACAAGCTCGACGACGACGCTTTCGGCAACGCCGCCAGCCAAGGCACCGCCGAGATGGTCGCCGTCGGGCGCGTCGCGTCCGACGCCGCCGAGGGCCGCCTCAACGCCGCGAGCCTGGTGCTCGAGACGTCGCGCCGCACGGGCATGGGCTTCCGCGTGCCGCTGCGCATGGACGCCGTCGCCGCCGCGTGGAGCGTCTTCCCCGGCCAGATCGTCGCGCTGCGCGGGCGCAACGCCGCCGGGCGCGAGTTCGTCGTCAGCGAGGTGCTGGAGATCCCGCTGCTGCCCAACGCCGCCTCCATGGGCGCCGCGCTCGCCGCGCACGCCGAGAAGATGCGGGTGCGCGACGATCCGGACGCCATGATGACGGACGAAGACAGCGCGGGCGCGGGCGCAGCGCCGCCGCCGCTGAGCATCCTCTTCGCCGCGGGCCCGTACACGGCCGACGACAACCTCGACTTTGAGCCGCTGCACGCGCTGTGCGAGCGCGCCGCGGACACGCACGCCGACGTGCTCGTGCTGGCGGGCCCGTTCCTGGACGCCGACCACCCGCTGGTCGCCGCGGGCGACTTTGACCTCCCCCCGGAGGCGGCGGCGCACGATGCGGACACGGCGACGCTGACGACGGTGTTCCGGCACCTGGTGGCGCCGGCGCTCGGCCGGCTGGCGGCCGCGCGGCCGCACGTCACCGTCGTCATGGTGCCGTCGGTGCGCGACGCGCTCGCCAGGCACGTGTCGTGGCCGCAGGAGGCGCTCCCGCGCCCGCAGCTCGGCCTGCCCAAGGCCGCGCGCCTCGTGTCCAACCCCATGACGCTGTCCGTCAACGAGGTCGTGCTCGGCGTCTCCACGCAGGACGCCCTCTGGGAGCTGCGCGCCGAGGAGCTGCTGGGCAAGACGGGTGCCGCCGGCGGAGACATGATGGCGCGCCTGTGCAGGCACCTCGTCGAGCAGCGCCACTACTACCCCGTGTACCCGCCGACGGACCGCGCCCGCCTGCCCAGGACCGGCACGGCCGAGGGCACGGCCATGGGCGCCATGCTGGACCTGAGCTACCTGAAGCTCGGCGAGATGGTCAACGTGCGCCCGGACGTGATGCTGACGCCGAGCGCGCTGCCGCCCTTTGCCAAGGTACGCGGTTCACTTCATCACACCCTCCCTCAGCCCACGCACCCTGCGAAAGGAGCCCTTGTGGGAGATGCTTTCTAGGGGCAGGAAAGGAGATGTGCTCTTGTTACTTTGTATGCTGACGATTCCGGAACAATAGGTCGTGGAGAGCGTCGTCGCGATTAACCCGGGGTATCTGTCCAAGCGCCGCGGCGCGGGCACGTACGCGCGCATGACGCTGCACCCGCCCACCGTCCAGGGCGACGGCCTGCAGAGCCACCGCGTCTTTGAGAGAGCCAAAGTGGAAATTGTGAGGATATGAGAAGCTTGCGCCCCGGACCGGAGGAGCAGCCAAGTGTTGAAGAAGAGGGGGGGATGATGTCTGGACGTTTAACGCATACTTTGATTTCTACGCTTACAAGGGTTACATGCATTGGGCAAATAAAAATCTGCTTTGGTGTTCTTTTGACTTGTTATTAAATGGAATGTTTCGTCCGATGAACTGTTCCACATATTTCGCATCGGTCTTTGCCATGGTAAAGGAACGCTAGGTGATGAAGACTGAAGGTCCAAAAAAGGTGTTGATATAGATTGTAGTACACGCAAGACCTACCGGTCTGCTTCCACTCTCCGTCGCTTGTCGTCCCCGCGGTCCCGCGACGTGCTCCTCTTCCTCGCTCCTCGGTACTCGTCCCTCTCCCGCCGCGGCGACCTCGACCGCGACGACCTCCTCCCGCCGCCGCCGCCGCCGCCGCCCCGTCCCTCCCCCAGCGGCATCGCATTTGCGCCTCTACCCGCCGGGCCGCCGCCGTCGTCGTCCGGGCGGTAGCGCTCGTCGTCCTGTCTGAACCTGTCGTCCCCGAAGCGCCGCCCGCCACCGCCGCCGCCGCCGCCAGCGCCCCAGGAGCCCGTGTCCTCGGTGCGCATGTCGCGGTACTTGGTGGCGCCCTTGCGGCCGAGTTTGGTCATGTCGCGGCGCTGGAGGAAGGCGGGGAGGGCCTCGCGGTCGCGCACGTCGTCGGCGATGCGCGCGCCCATGAGGTCGCGCTGCAGCAGGCCGGCGGCCTCGGCCTCGTCGCGGAAGAAGGCGCCCTTGTGGAAGTAGCGCTGCATGTAGCCCATGCGGCCGCGGCCGTCCTTGTCCTCCTGCTGCCGCGCGAGGAAGGCTGCGTCCTCGGCGGCGCGCTCCTCGGCGGTCAGCGCCCGCCGCCGCTCCACCTCGGCGAGCTCGCGCTCGCGCTCCTCGATGGCCGCGCGCGCGCGCCGCAGCCGCTTCAGCTCGCGCACGCGCCACGCCGCCTCCTCGGCCGCCGGGTCCAGCCCGTCGGTCGTGTCCACGTCGGACGCCGCGTCCTCGTCGTCGTCCCAGTGCTTCTTGCCCGCGGCGCGCGCCGCCAGGTCCTTCTTGATCTGCGCCTCGACGAGCGCGTCGGCGGCCTGCTTCCGGGCGGCCGAGGCGGCGCG
>LUFD01000184.1:0-22957 GCA_003025255.1 Cordyceps pruinosa
CCCCCCCCGGGCCGCCGCCGCCATGTACAACTCCTTCAACCGCATCCAGAATGTCTTTGGCTTCTTCACCACGGTAGCCTGCGTCTTCGGCGCCTTCATCGCCGCCACCGACCTCTTCGCCCCGCGCGAGCCATCCGGCGTCATCACCCCCAACAACATCCAAGTGTACGACTCTCGTCAACCCGTCGCACCGCATGCACACCAACTGACACACACACAGCGTCAAGGGCCGCCCTCACTACTACAGCACCAAGAAGGAGGAGTACGCCATCATCCGCTTCTCCCTCGACGCCGACCTCTCCAGCCTCTTCACCTGGAACACCAAGAACCTCTTCGTCTACGTCACCGCCGACTGGCCCGCCCCGGACAACACCACCACCAACTCGGCCGTCATCTGGGACAGCATCATCACCAACCCCAGCGCCGACCACCTCCTCAACATCGGGCCCGCCACCCTCAAGAAGCTACGCAAGAGCTCCGCCGGAAAGTCCATCGATCCGAGCCGGTACGTCTGACACACACGCCTCTGCCCGACCATCTTGCTTACTTCCCCCCTCTAGTGGCATCCTGAAGCTCAAGAACCAAAAACCAAAGTACCAAATCACACACCCCTCCGGCAAGATTGCCCACACCCAAGACGTCACCCTGAAGCTGCACTACAACGTCCAGCCCTGGGTCGGCCTGCTGACCTGGAACATGCCCCGGCACCTCTTCCTCTGGAAGACAATGGCCGGCGGCGAGAGTCCCAAGATCGCCCTTCCCGCCCTCAAGGTCAAGGAGACCAAGGACACAAAGGCCAAACCCAAGGCCAGCAAGGCCAAGGCGTAACGCTGAGTTATGTTCCGCCATATTGTTCATCGGGAAGCTCCAATATCTTTAGCATTGTTTTGAATTGCCGTGGTGGAGTGACACCTCTAGCGTTTTGGGAAAGGAGTTGCTGCTCGACTATAAAAGCTACACACGCTTTGTACATTTCGCTTTGTCCAATCATGCAACCGTACCAGTGCTTGGGTATGCTCTGCTCTGCTTCTTGCATTCGCAAAAAAAAAAGTACATTTATGCCTAGTATCAGCTGTCCCGTCTATTCATCATACAAACGTCAGGCTCTATAGCCTTCATCTATGCATTAGTTGCCATCTTTCCATCTTCAATGCGACCAGATACGGCTCACGTTAGATCCGAAACAGTGTACCAGTATAACAACAGCCCTCTTCCCGCTTCAACTTTCTTTGACTAGTCTGTCTTGGCTTCCTGGTTGCCAGCAGCCCCTTCTCCCCGTCCACGGTTGCCGTTGCCTCGGCCTCTATTGCCTCGACCACGGCCTCGCCCACCTCGTAGGGGGTTCAAGTTTGCTGGCGGCGGTACATTTCCGTACTTTCGCTCGCCGTTCTGCCCATTCGCGGCACCAGCTCGGTGGTTACCATGGCCCCGGTTACCTTGCCCGTTGCTCTGTTGGCCGCCGTTAGGTCCATCACGATAGACCATGGTGCTGTGCATGAGCTTGGGCTCGCTGCCTGCGCCGCCACGCCCGCGGCCGCGAGCACTTGATTGCTTCCCATTGACGGCGCCACTCCAGCCGCCGCGCAACGGTGCCGGCGCCTCAGCATCCTTGTACTGGGTCACGCCAACAGAGCCATAACCGCCCGTCGTCTTGTTCGGTGCTGCCGCCGCCCGTCGCTGCTGCGATTTGCTCGAGGCCGAGAGCACCTGGCGGCTCGTCGTGTTGAGAACGCTCGAGGCCTGCACCGTCTGCCCACGAAACATGGGGGCCCGTTCGCCCAGGGTCGTTCCGCTCATAAACGACGTATCCCAGACAACATCGAGTAAGAGCGCCGTTGGGGTGCGGCTAATGCCAGCCACCGTACCCCTCGTAGCGATAGGTACCTTACCCGCCGCGGCGACAAACGTCACGCGATCGCCAAGCTTGAACGTTTGGTTTCCAAGCACCATTTCGGCATCTGACGGCTTCAACAAGGCCGTGCGAGGAACGCCACGAAGTTTGCGAATCTCCGCATCCTGCGAAGCTACGAAAACCTGCTCGCCCGCCGTAGCTAGCGCCATAACGACGTCCGAGTCAAGCTGCTCAGCGTCCAAAGTGACCTTCTCGAACTTGCTCGTTTCCTGCTTTTTGAGCCAAGCAGAGAGATCCTTGAGTCGTTGAGACGCAACACTCTGATCCGGCCACAAGTCTGTATCGTAAATGTCGCTCTTCTGAGCATGTTTTTGAACCGCAGCAAAGAAGTCGGGAAACGCGACCATGTAGCTGGCGAGGAGTTGAACAGCCAGGTTGCTAAACTCCCAGCCAGTGTTGGACTTTCGCGAGTATCCAAGCACCTTTAGCTTGCGCCCCTCAAACTTGAGGTTCAGACCCAGGTTCAGCTTCAACCCACCCGAAGTCAGCACCTGGAAGGAGGACGTGATTTTGCTCAACACCAAAGGGTGGACTCCGAGCTGCTTGGCAATCGCAAAAGATGGTGTGTATGGGTTGGCCTTCTCAGCCGCCTGGATGATGGATCGTGAGAATCCAGGTTCCTTGTTCTTTGGCACTGAGACTACTAATTCCGTCTTGCCATTGACATGGCCAGTGATCTCGAGAGGCCGGCCATATGCATAGTCTCCCAGGAAGAATGCTCTGGTGCCTGTAGGAAATTCTTCCTCAACAGGCAAGGCGGCTTTTTCAATGAACCGCTCATCCTCGTTCATGACCTCGTCAACCACAGTCTGAGACGCATATATGCTCCGGACACTTGGGTTTTCAGCATATTCCTTTATGAGAGCACCATCCTCCGTCTTGAGCAGGCCCTTTAGCATGTGGACCCCAACGAGGCACTCAACCTGGCCAATCGTGATTCCCAGACGTTTCGCGTGCCAGCTCTCGAGGTATTCTGCCTCTTTGGCAAAATCCGCGGCTTCTCGGTTTGTGTTGTCCTTCGTGATAACCTTCAGACCATCGTCGGCGAGCTCGTATGTGAAGAGCTCATCCTGGACTTTGACAACTTTGGCTTCTTGGAGAAAGGGAAATCCCACGAAGCACTTCTTTCCCAGTCGTTCCTTCCAAGTTTCCGTCTTGCTTCGCGCCTCGGTTTCAGTTAGCGTCACAATCACACTCGGGTTACGGCTGTCGGCCTGAAAGACGTTGATGCCGTAGCCTTCAATGAGTTGCGCTGTGTGCGTGAGCGTGTGCAGTGAAGGAAAACCCGCCAAGGCGTCCATCTTGAGCTTTGCACCGTCCGTCAAGGCCGACTTATAGACTAGTCCCTCCATGTTTGGCAGATCAAAGATGTTCTCGATGCAGCGGCAGTTGTGTACGTCGGGAAAGATGCCAGGAAGAGGAGAGGGATAGGTGAAATTCACCTCGGAAGAATAGGTGAACTTGAGAGGAACGCCGAAACCATTGCGAGCCTTCTCATCGTCGCTCAGAAGGGCATTCTTCGTTTCCATGGCAGCCAGCAGACGCTTCTCATCAATGAAAGGAATCTTGACCACGGCCTCCCAGTCCATCTTCTTGCCGTTCATGTCTAATTCGAAATCACGTGGGTAGAAATCAATGATAGGTGAGGCAGGGTTTGTCATGAGGTCATGATACGCAGTGGGCACAATCTTCTTACTGCGGTCTGGCAAGACACCCATGAGCTGCTCGTACGGCTTGAACGGTTGTCCCTTCTCAAAAACGAGCTTGGCGCTCGCGCCTTTGGCCACATCAGAGATAAGAGGCGCGTAGTGGTACTTGTAAAACCAAGGCCAGGAAGCAATACCGCGGTAGTAGTAAAACAGAACCCACTGCAAACCTTCGACATAGTTTTCGCAGAGGTTCGTTTGCTCGTCGGCATAGGCGGTTGGTTCCCACTCCGGAAACTTTTGCAAGTAGTATTTGGTCTTCCAACCTTGATACTTCTGCTGGTACACCTTCTCGTATTCCTCCTCTGAAGCTTCACAAGAGTCCTTTACCACTGTAGCTTTATCGTAGGTTCTGATAACGCGATAAGCTGCAAGGTTTCCTTCTTCATCGTCATCATCGTCATCATCGTCGTCATCACCGGCTGGCTTAGGAGGGAATGAGATGATAAGGTGCCGGAATCCATATTCGCCTTCCTTGGTAGACCAATCCAGATGCATGGCGTCGGCAATTTCTTGCGCGAACTTCTTATCGGCAGCACTCAAATCTACCCCAAGATCCAATGCATTATCTGAGCGCTTGGAGACGTAGGGGCGAATCCTCTGTTTCCAAAGGTCTCGCTGAGTGGTGGTGATGATATGCTGTCCACTCTTGGTCTTCTTTGTGGCAGGAGTAGCTACTGTATTTTGCAGCCTCCTCTCCATCTGTTTGGAGGCGAACCATTTCTCATCAGCGACATCATGCTCGAACTGCTTAAGCTCGACCTTACCAAGCTCAGCAATCATCCTGAGCGCACGCTTGATGTTAAGAACGCCGTTCTCATGCAGGTAGCCGCCTTCCTCTGGCAGAACTCGCTTGTAGATTTCGAACATGTCGGCTAGGGCACCTTCGTTGATATGTAACCCAGGAAGATTTGGCAAGAAGTCGTTTCCGACGAAAAACGCCATGAGGATAAAATCGTCAATTACACGCTCCAAGTCAAATTCGAAGGTGGGATCTTGGTTCTGTTTCAGTTCCTGAAACTCCATTTCCAGGTATTCTCTGACCATGCACAGGTGTAGCAAGAAGAAGTTCTGGTGTTCAAGTTCCTTAGACTTGTTCTTGGATGCTCTACCGAACGTGACCTCCTCGCGGAGAAGAGAAAAATGAGGGTCGTGACTGAGGAGACCAAGCATGATCAGATCGGCATCAAGACCGTACAAACAGTGTCGCACGTTAGGGTTGTACCCGGGCTGCGATTTGGCGTTTCGAATGTACTCCATGATTTTGTGCTCGCCCTCGCCGGGTACTTCGTGACCAGACAAGACAATTTCGCATCCCTGCCAATCAGTATCTTCCGAAACTTTTTTGTTGACAAAGTATTGTAGTTGTCGAGACAGTTTCGCCATGAACTCGGTTCCTGCAGAAGAATGAGAGTCAGCTCTAGGCAAAGTCGTGAAGCCAGTTGAGATACTTCATACCTGGCGTGATGCAGTTGCTGTCAAATGGCTCCTCTTTAGGCATCTCGACGCCTTCTTTGATGGCCTTTTCACGCGCCTTTTCTACTTCGAGCGCGGTACGGAATCGACGAGCTCGCTGCTGATTCATTTTGGCGCGAGGCGCGACGCCGTCGATGGCCATGAAGAAGAGCTGTTTAGGTTTGATCTTGCCGAAAAGATGCTCAATGTAGTTGAAAATGCGAATAAACATTTCCTCTTCGCTTAGTCGGAAGGTTGTGTCTTCGCCCGCATCCTTGTGCGTGCAGTTGTGGATGATGCCGTTCATATCGAGCTGTCCCAGGAGAGTTAGCTACCACTACTTGCATAGGCGTCGCAAGATGTCATCGTACATAGAGGCAGTCAAACTCGGGTATTCTGTTTTCTGCAATGAGCTGAGAGATGGGGGGATATCGCTCGGAGAGCCATCGGAAGAATTTGGGCACACTGTCCAGAGGTTAGTCTCGCATCACAGCAATTAGACCGCGCGCTTGTCACTAACCCCATGATGGTAACGTGCAAGTATGGTTGTGAAGTAAATGGGGGAGCTGAAAGCGTACGCTCTTGCCCTCTTCGCTGTGCAGAGGCGTGCGACGTCGAATGGCGAGAATGAAAAACTGATTCGTTGCTTGAACGGAGGGAGCTGGTGTTGTCGCAAAGAGACGAATTGCTCGGAGTTGCAGTTATATAGGACGGGAAATGTAAGGGATGCCGCAAGTACGACCAGGTAGATCCAGAAACAGCCAGTGACACCAATATTGGCGAGCGCGTAACGCAATCTGCCCGTGTTTCCTTTGTATGATAGTCGAAGAGTCACTCGCCTCGATGCAATGCGGCTCCGGATTGGCGAGCCTGAGGGGCAGAAAGTGTGGGCGCGGGGCGGGCGCGTAATGGATACCTCTTTGGTGGCTGTGGGTACATGTGGGGTCCTGGTTTCGGGCCTTCCGTTCGCAGAGGATCTCCCGTACCTACAGGTAGCTTTCTTGTACCCTGTACCCTCAGCCACGAAATCTGACTAAGCAGCTCTCTTCCCTCCAAGGGCCCACCCTGATGGCAGTAGCTTCGCGGCCACTGTCACTTTACGCGCGACGCGCGCTTCTCGCCTTTCAGAGCTTGCACCTCATCTGCGCCTCGGCCACTCCAGCACGAATATTCCGCCGCAACACCCTAACCTACGAGCTAGCATTTATCTGCCTTTTCTGATTGCATTGACTTGACTTCATAGACCCGCGGATCATGGCGCCTCCCCCGAGTATGGATCATGATGTGGACGGTATGCTGTGATGCAAGCTGCAAACCCCGCGTCTGCTAACCTATCGCAGTCGACCTGACTCACGAGGAGGAAGACGACCAGGGCGAGAGGCTGATAAACGAGGGTACTGGATTAGCACTGACCGCATTGAAACTCCGACAGCATCAGCTAACTGCCATGTAGAGTACAAAATATGGAAGAAAAACAGCCCATTTTTGTACGACATGATTCTTGGGTGTGTGCAGTATCCTTCGCGTTCTTTCTTTCTCGCTAACATGGGATAGCACTGCCCTTACATGGCCTACTCTTACCGTTCAGTGGTTCCCAGACGTCAAGGAACCCCCGGGAAAAAACTTCCGCATGCATCGCCTCTTGCTCGGCACCCACACCTCCGACGACAGCCCCAACTTTTTGCAGATTGCCGACGTTCAAGTCCCCAAAGCGGTCGCGCCAAATCCCGATAGCTATGATGACGAACGTGGCGAGATTGGGGGCTATGGAAAGGCTGGCGATGTGGCTGCAATCAAATGCGATATCGTCCAAAAAATTGAGCATCCCGGTGAAGTGAACAAGGCGCGGTACCAACCTCAGAACCCCGACATTATTGCTACACTGTGTGTTGATGGAAGAATTCTGATCTTTGACCGCACGAAACACTCCCTCCAGCCCTCATCCCTGGGCAAGATTAATCCGCAGGTTGAGCTGATTGGCCACAGGGCCGAGGGTTTTGGTCTTGCTTGGAGTCCCCACCAGCAGGGCAGCCTGGCGTCCGGGAGTGAGGACAGAACCATGTGTCTTTGGTATGCAATACCACACTTCTTTTGAAGCCTGATGAATGCTGACTCTTCTACAGGGACCTGACCAAGCTTGAAGCTGATACCAGAATTCTCAAGCCTTGGCGCCGTTACACACACCACACACAAGTCGTCAACGACGTACAATACCACCCCATCTCTAAGAACTTTGTCGGCTCCGTCTCCGACGATCTAACACTTCAAATCGTCGATACACGCAACAGCGATACGAACAAGGCTGCAGTGGTCGCCCGGGGTGGCCACTTGGATGCCATCAACGCCTTGGCCTTCAACCCCAACACTGAGGTCCTGGTGGCTACTGCCTCTGCTGACAAGACCATCGGTATTTGGGATCTCCGCAACGTGAAAGAAAAAGTGCACACGCTAGAAGGCCACAACGATGCTGTCACGTCTTTGTCCTGGCACCCCAACGAGGCTGCTATTTTGGGAAGTGGGAGCTATGACAGACGCATCCTCTTCTGGGACATCTCTCGTGTTGGTGAGGAACAGCTTCCTGATGACCAGGAGGACGGCCCCCCAGAATTGTAAGTGGTACTTTGGTCACAGGAGACTTGTGTTGCTAATACGATCTGGCAGACTTTTCATGCACGGTGGCCATACGAACCATCTCGCCGATTTTAGCTGGAACCCTAACGAGCCGTGGATGGTGGCCAGTGCCGCCGAGGATAATCTTTTGCAGATCTGGAAGGTTGCCGATGCCATTGTCGCTAAGGATGACGGTGAGCTGCCTGTGGATGAGCTTGACCGATAGATCGGGTTGAGACAGGCGAGGAATAGTCAATCGTCATAGAGGGTGGATGTAAGGAAATCCTGGCGTTTATGGGACCGGATGGACGACGAATTCTGTATCTGTACCAGCTACGGCTGGGCGCTGCACCTGTGTCGGCTATTTTAAGCACATGAGTTTTGTTCCGTTTCTGTATACTCAATCATAAATAAAAGTATTGCACACTAACATTTTACGGCATCGCTCAGCCTTTGAACATTGTTCACGCCGAGGCTTCAAAACGACGCCTCGCGATGACGACGCGCTCACATGATGCTCAGACCAAGTTCACGTTTGAGACAAACAGCCCGTCACCGTGGCCACCAGCCCGTTCATGTTGCATATTCCACGGCCTGCTGACCGTAATTTAGCTTCCAGTACTTCTAGTTCCATAACTCGAAACCACATATACAGACCTCCCACGGCACATTGTTGTCATGAACTCTTCCACACCGGAGCAGTCCATCAGCGAAGCATGGGATCTGGAGGCATTCTCGCCAGAGACTTTCGGTCAATCACCTGCCACTACCTCCCCCATTCGACATGCCAAACGCAATGTGGATGGCGCGACCGTCAAACGGTTCGTGTTCACGGGCATGGACATGGTGCGTTACTTTCACGGCCAGGACCCGTATCGCCCTCCAACCAGTGTCACCCCCGGGACGCCGAAGCAGGATCCTGTACAAAAAGATGTCCTCACGCTGCTGTGCCACAGCTCACAGCTGGCCGTCGAAATCGGCAAGCACCTGAGCCCCGGCGACATTGTGTCCCTGTACAGCACAAGCAGGGCCTTCCACGACGCTGTCAACAAGTACATGTTTGCGAGCGTCCGCGCTTGGATCGCACACAAGGCACCCGAGGCCGGCAAGGTGTTCGACTTTCGCTTCTACAAGCGCCACCTTGTCGCCGACCCGGCAGGCCGCACCTGGGGCTACCAATACCACACCGCGACTGACACGTGCGACGGCGGCGGCGGCAGCGGCAGCGGCAGCGGCGACGGGGAGGGCGAACCCTCCTGCGGCGCGGCCCAGAGCGTCGACACTGACAAGGCTGAGGAGGTGCGCGCCATCCCCGGACTCAAGTACCTCCAGCTCGTCGTCGGACGCGACCGGCACTGCCGGGAAATCCGAGCCATCCTGGCTCGCCACGGGCACCGCACGCCACGCTCGATGCACGCGACGCTGCTCAAGCTCTGGCTTCTCCTCGAGATCCCGACGGGAGCGCAGCGCGCGGCGCTCCTGCGCAACCGCGACGTGTGGGCCGACGCGGACCTGTACAACGCGCAGCTGCTCTTCGTCAAGCTCGGGATGCACTTCAACGACCCCGTCTACGGGCCCAGCACGTACGAGCTGCTGCACCTGATGCTCGGCCAGCGCGGGCTCTACCCGCTGTGGCAGCTGCTCGCGCGCAAGCGCTTCACGCGGCTGCGCGAGGTCCTCGCCCTCAAGGTGCGTTACGACTTCCCCGCGGCGTCCCCGGCCGCCCCGCACGTGCGCGGCGCGTACCACTGGAGCGCCGAGTACTTTGGGTCAGCCATCCACGGGGTGCCGCACGCGGAGGTCGGGCGCGGCCACCTCGAGTGCTGGGGCCGCGCCGCCGGCGCCGAGCGGCACCTCCCGCGGCCGGACGAGCTGGTGCCTGTCGAGGCGGTGGCGCGCGGGCTGGAGCTCGACGCGCACCTCGTGGCGATGATGATGTGGGGGTACGTGGACTGGGCGACGGGCGAGAACCTGGTGCCGACGGAGGCGGAGATGCGCGTCGAGGACGAGGCCGCGCTGCTGGGCGCGGCGGACACGGCGGGCCACTGGCGGCCGCGGCACGCCCGCAAGAAGCGCTTCGCGGAGCTCGCGCCCGCCGAGCAGCGCGCGATCCTCGACGAGGATGAGGACGAGCGCCTGCGCGCCCTGGCGTGGTGCGGCGCGACCGACGACTACTCCTCGGCGAGCGAGGATGACGACGACTGCGGCGGCGGCGGCGGCGGCGGCGCGGCCTGCTCGCTGGAGGATGAAATCACCCGCGGGTACATCGTGCCGCCGCGCCCCGCGGGCAACGACGCGGTCGTCGTGCCCGGCGTGGAGGACCGCGACGGCTGGGTGGGCTTTGTCAACGACGTGCTCATGAGTGGCCTGCCGCCGGACATCAGCGGCGAGGCGGCGCTCCGAGCCGAGGCATGGCAGTCGTATCATGAAGCGGAGTCGGACCCGGAGTGGGATTGGGGGCTCTGGCTGCAGCAGCAGTCACAGTTGGAGTAGCAGTAGAAGCGGTGCGCGATTCTTTGTCTCTGGAAGATTCTCTGGCTAGCTTCAGCGTTTGTCAAGAATATTTTGCTTTATCAGAAGGGGCTTGCGAGTCAAGGTGGACTTTGTATGTATAATTATGCTAGAGCAAGTAATAGGCCGTCCCCGGCTCAACACACAGCTAAATGACAAAATGATGCAATAAGAACAGTACTGTTCTCAGGCAGTATCTAGCCTGCCATAGGCCTTCATCTCCAAGAGATTGAGATCAATCGATTATACGCATCGTCAGTGCTGAAGTCGGTAATATTCGCATCGCGCCCAATCTCCGCTTCCCCTCGCAAAGCCATTGCCTCCTCTGTGCTTCCGGAATGCCTATCTTGCATTATCGCCTGAGAAAGCTTGAATAGACTCCGGGCGTGCTCCGCGGGCATGTTTTTCTCGTGAAACTTTGTGACCTCCATAGAGTCTCGGATGAGCTTGCTGCTGCTCGTGTCAGCGAGAGTGGACAGCGATGGAGGAAGGAGGGAACCTTCGGAGTGAGTCCAAGAACACGGGCGAAAACTCACATCGCGGCTTCAATCTTACCCTGGCCAAGACAGCTCGCTCCCATGTTGAACATGCACCCACCGTTGAACGGGTGGTTGCGCGCTTGGCCACCCTTCAACCATGCATTCTGAGCCTTGATGAAGTGCCACTCGGCAAACTCGAGCTCATTTTGACGCTTGTATAGTACCTCTTGGACGAAATAACCACTAGAGCTGTGAGTTAGTTTCATGACCAGACTGCAGAGGACGATTGGTGTGATCATACTACGCAAGAACGGCCCAGTTGGCCGTCTTTGCCCGAGCAGCTCCCTAGCCTCGGTATACCTCCCAATATAGACCAAGCACCTCGCACTATTCATCAGTATCTGAGGAGAAATGCCTGGCTCTAGGCCCCACCACTCCAGTGATGTGTCAAACCACTGCAGTGACGCGACATGGTTGTTCGCGGTCTGACTGCAGCAGCCGAGGTTGCTGGATGTGTAGCAGAGCAGCTTTTGGTTTTTGGCTGGATCCACGAGACGACGGTCGTGCTCTTCCTTGTTCAATTGCACTGCTTTTGCTCCTTCGCCCAAGCACTCTGCCATCTGAGCTTGATGGGAGACAGTTGTGCATCTCAAGTCTTCCTTCTCCGGGCCGGCGTCGAGGAGCTCCACGGTGGTCAATTTTACGTCGCAGGTGACCTTCAGATCAGCAGGGGAGAAGGATTCAAGCAAGTACCTGCTACGATTATTAGTTACCCCAGTACACATTATACGAAACTTGTGCGCGTGTGGGGTGGGAAGGTGACTATTGGTGAGAGATTGGATATGCAGCGAGATCTGGTGAAAGAGGAAGTAACTTGAGAATCGGGTGCCGGGAACGGGCATGTGATGAAGCAGTGCTGGGAGGACACTCACAACCTGGCTGGCAGAGGATGTCCGCCCTCAGTTCACGCTCAAGGTAATTGTCTCGTTCAAAGAGTCAAGATGAGCAAGACTGAGAGTCTCGACTGCGGATTTATCGAGTTGTCGATGCTGGCCTCGAGATTGAACTCTGTCCAACAGGCAGCTTGCCCCGCGACCAATCACTCTGTGAGACCCGAGCCCATTCCCCCGGTTCTCCGACGCAAAGAAAACATGGAGGATGCCGTCAGCAGAGCTTGAAGTCCCGGGAGCGTGGTGATTCTTTTCTTGTCCAGCCTTTGTACATTTCCAATCCATAAGCCTCTGCCTTGCCACTGCTCCAATCTGGCCCCCGCCAACGGATCCCAGAGCAGCATCCTCTGCCCGCCGTCCTCGAGGCAATGGCAACGATGTACCAACTTGGCATCCAAGGCATCTTCGACGGCCTTTCGCCGCGCGAAAAGCTCTATTCTCACCACTATCACCCCTAGTAGCAGGAAATGAGGGCGGAGATTACGGACAGGGCTTCTCACTGTGCACTCAGTGTTTCTTGTGATGTGAGAGACGCCTGTTGCAATTCGGCAGAGGGCTTCAACGATGGCATGAAGCTGCTAGTCCAACGAAAAGGCAGGCGCGTTACGATATAAATGGGGTGGCCACCTCGAGGATGCAGAAAAAGGGGTTCACTGATTGCGAATAGGGCTCTTGATAAGTCGGTTCAACACCGTGGCAGGAACCCAAAGGCCGTTGGCCCGCCCAGGATGGGTTGAAGTGGGATTACTTGCCTCTCATCAGTACCACCATATAATATTTATAAATATCCTTCAGAGATTTAATTCTAGCTTGCTTATTAAAGAGGTAGTGTAGCGTTCGTTTTTACTTTATATACAGAATCAACAGGGTAGTGGATATGGAGAGAAACGCCAGTCAGTTCATCGCAACCAAGTCAGAATTGCAACGTAATCAGCTTGGCCAGCTAGAATATCGCTAGAGCGTATAGTTGAAGACAAGGGTTCTGCTCCCTTGGCATATCAGGCACGTCCCTTCTACCTGCCTACGCAAACCGCACTTCATCAAACAAGCCTGCGCGGACCTGCATTAGACTCGCTAGTTCCATCAGGAAGCTCTGGAATATCAACACATTCGTCAGGACGTGCGACACCGAGACGTTTCCCTGTGTGCCGTCTTCTACCACGCTGCCCGTCTCCGATTCGTCCGGCGCAATCGCTACATCGCCATCGTCGTCCTCGTCCCGGAAACTGCCCCCGTCGTCCTCATCGTCCTCGTCATCCGAGGTGGATTCCGGCGGCGGGCGATACGTCAGGTCCAGCGGGATCGGCTTGATCGAGGGCTCCACGGGCGGCCGGCCAACGCGTTTGGCCAGGATGCTCTGGTCCATCGCCGCGTATTCGGCTGTCTGGCTGGCGCTGATGCTCTCGCGATTCGGTCGCGCGCCGATGCCGCCGTTGCTCGGCGAGAGGCCGCGGTCTGGCGTGTACACACTCGGGGAGTCCTTGGGCGGCGGCGGGCGCACGGCGCGCGGGACGACAAGCTGGTCGCCGCCGCTGCTGAACGGCGTGCCTGGGCCCGACGGCGTGCCCCGGCCGCTGGAATGGTGATCCTTCTTGCCAGGACCGGCTCGGGGACTCGCAGAGCGGCTCGGTGTGCCCAGCTCCGAGAGGAGGCGCTGTGCCAGGCCTTCTAGGGTGGAGGGCTTCGACGGCGAGCCGGTGCGAATAATTTCGTCTAGGCTGCCGGGTCGATCGGGCGTCGCCGGCAGAGGTGCTGGGGGGAGTGAAGAGGCTGGCGGCGGTGGTGGCGGCGCCGGGTTGTCCAGAATGGAGTCGGCAGTGTGGAAGGCGTCGCGGCGCTGCTGGAGCAGCTCGCTGAAGCGTGGGATGCTAGCCTTATAAATGCCGACCTGGTCGCACAGCCGCTTGAGCATGTTGAGAATGCGCGGCAGCGACTCGCTGTTCCAGACCGGGCGCCGCCGGCACCGCGCCATGGCCCTCAGGAGCTCGTTCTCCTCCACCGAGTCGCCGCCGTCGTGGGCAGCCTCAACGGATGTTTCGTGTTGCACCCCGGCATCGCTTGCCGCTGTGGATGTAAAGCCGGCCGTTGTGTTGCCGTCCTCTTCGTCTTCGTCGCCATAGTCGTATGTGGAGGGGCTGCGAGCTAGCCAGCCTTCGATGCTCATGTAGCCGCAGATGGCCAAATCGACGATCGCCTCTGTGACGGAAAGATTTGTCTCGACAGGGTTCGTGAAAAATCCGTCCAGCAGATCCAGGATAGAATTAAGCAGAGGGTCGTCCACACGCACCGTGTGCTCGCGGACGTCGCGGGGCGCGCCAGGGAGGCTGTCAGGTATGGCCGGCAGCCTGTGGTTGTTCGTCGAGACCTTGGGTGCCACGAGTTTCAGGGAGCATGCGTGGCTTTCTAGGCGCACCATAGTGTCGCGTAGGATGTTCTCGTAGGCATCGTCAAAGTTGCCGTAGCCACCAATGGCGCTGGCTAACTCCATGAGGTACTCAATCTCCTGCTCGTGGGCGCCGACGGTACGGTTCACCGTGCGGCTCGGCAGCACCTCCGTCTTGAGGAGAGTGATGACGGCGTAGCGGTGGTGCCGCTTGAGAATCGCCGAAACTAGCTGCAACGTGACATGGATAGTCTGCTGATTGCGCGAACGCAGGCACGCGAGAATGAGGTCGACCAGGTTGAACAGGAGTGGCGTCGCCGTCAAGTCCGTTTTGGAGGCCATCATGGTGGCCAAGTCCATTGACTTGCGGCGCCGTGCGGCGCTTACCTTGGGCCCTAGCGGCGTGCTCCTAGACGAGCCGCTATTGCCACCATCAGGCAGAGCCAGGAGGTAATGGAGAATGAGGTTAATCATATCGGGGTGATCAAGGGACTCGAGAATGCGGCGCAGATACGTCAGTACAGCAACCGACGAGCCGCCGTCGATGTCCGAGGACTCGAGGAGAGAGGGGTATCTGTCTTGTCAGCAAGGGTGCTCGCGGCCGGAGACATGCGACTGCGCACATACAAAAGTTGTTGCAAGAAAATGACTTGAAAGTGCTCTAGAAGAGTAGATTTGACCTCCACCGACCTACAGTGGTTCAGAACGTCTTGCCAGAACAAGAGATGCGACAGAAACGTCTCAAGGTGGGACTGGAACTCGGGCGCGCACGAGCTCACAATCTCGTAGTTGGACGTCGGGTGCTCGTAGTCGGAGAGGGCGAGGATGGGGGGCAGGTCGTGGGGGAGGTGGTCGATAACAAGCTTGCGGCTGAGCTGGCTGTAGAGGGCGCCCAGGCCGGTGGCCATGAGCGTCGAGAGGTCGCTCTCGATGATCCACTGCTCCAATGCGGCCGAGTTGGAGGCGGCTTCGATAATGTACAGCAGGCCGGTGCGGGCAAAGTCGCCGACCTTGCCCTCGTGGTGGATGTAGTCCATGAGGATGTAAAAGAGCGGGAAATCGGCGCGCTGCGAGCGGCCGGCAAAGCGGTCCTGGACGTCCTGGCCGCGCTCGCTGGCAAAGTGCGCCGCGGCCTGGCCGGCCTTGAACCAGGCGGGCAGGATGTCCGGGTCGAGGCGGATCTTGGTCGTGATGTTGAAGGCGAGCTCGACGACGCGCGACTCCGTGTCGAGCCCGAGGCGCACGCTGTTGACGCCGGTGATGCGCACGAGCAGGTTGGTGAGGCTCGCGGAGAAGGCCGGGTGCTCGACAAAGGCCTCCTCCTCGCTCTCGATGAGCGTCGCGAAGAAGAGCACGGCCTCCTTGATGATCCACTCGTTGTACGAGGTGGTCGCGATCTTGCCGACGGGCACATAGATCTGCCGCATCGCCGCGTACTGGATGCACGGGTGCGGCAGCGGCCGGCGCGACTCGTCGCTCAGGATGTTGGTGAGCTCCTGCAGCCGGATCTCGAGCGTCTCGGCGGCGTCGGTGTCGCGGACGAGGTTGGAAGAGGTTCGCCACGTGGCCTGGGGAGAGCGGGAGGGTGTCAGCAGAGGGCCACGGCGCGCGGTAATGACAGCGACAACAAGCCTACCAGTAGAGTTCCGTATTCTTTCTCGAAGCGATGCAGCCGTTTCGCGGGGTCCTTGGCCTGGTCCTGTCGAGACGACCCAGCCGACAAGGGGCTTAACAGTCGCGACCACTTTCCATGCCATCGTGTTAGCAAACCTGGCCAGTCTCTCAGTGTTGGATCGGCTTGTCCTTCTCCGGTGGCCGGTGCAGCATGCTGTGTATGCTCGGGCTTGCAGTCTTCTGTCGCATGCGGGAACTGGCGGTGGCGGGCATCGGGCGTATGCGGCCGTCCGTTCTTCTCGGTCATGATCGCTCCGCGCTGGATCCGCAGAAGAGTAGATGGAGCAAGACAACAGACGAAAAGGAAAAACGAGCAAACTTACAAAGTCCATGGCTGCTATCACGTCATGTCGGGGGGTGCGTGTCGATCCGGCCCGCAAAGGCACGCTCTTTTCGTTCCGGCCTGGTCCCCCAAGTGTCGCAGGTTTGTGTCGAGTTGGAGGGCGCCCGTTTGAGGCTTGTCATGTCGGGAGCTTGCTGGCCGCTTTTTTCCCCTTTAGGAGAGAAGCTGGATGAAGAGGGTCACGTGGCTGGCGATACCTTATCAGGGTATTTAAACTACGAGATGATGCTTTTTTTTCTCATGTTGACTTTTTATTCTTCCCCAGAATCTATTCCTAATTCTATTGCCTTTATATACAGGTATACTTTCAGAGTAACACTGGATCTACAAGAACCCGAGCTGCATCCCACTCAAGACATCCGAGAAACAGCCAGCCGGCCACGTTCTATCAAACCTCCCGTCACCGATCCAGCAGGCAAAGACGACAAGATCATATGCATTCGTATCATCTGTTATCTACAGTGGCGCACAATACTCCGTATTCGCGCGTCATGTAGTTTTCATCTAGCGGCAGGACAGCGCAAACCTGCATGTCTCGGCTCTCGGCCTGGGCCCGTACTATGAGAAGCATACATATGGCGTAAGCGGATGACAGAGAATAATGAATCTGCAAAGCCCAATGCAACCCAACGCGCATCCGTGCAAGATGCCAAAGACCAACCGTCAACCGAGCAGACTGTCCGAAGAAGCCCATCCCATGGTCGCGGTTCGTATGCTGGGGCTCTTCCATGGAGGATTACTTGTAAAGGTGGATGACGGCGTGCACCGTCGTCCCCCATTGGCTCGATCCCTTCCTACAGACATTCCTACATGCTGCTGCTCTGCATGGACACAGCCGAGAATCGCCAGTGTCTTGGCGTCACAAGAAGCAACTCTGCGACTTGCTGTCAAGAAGCGACCCCACAGCAGCGAGGTTCTTTCTAGCCAGCGTTACGCTCCCCGCTCCGCGATGTATATAGGGTATGTTCTACGTGATGCAGGAAGGTCTAGAGAAATAGGTGGTGGCCGTTGATATCACGGGGTAGTCAATTCAGGCCATGCATCGACGCTCAGCCGCGCGTGTCACGGCATCGTCAGACATCAAGATGCTCGGGTGTCATGCGTGATTTTGGTTAATGCCTGAACCTGGCCGATCCGATATCCAGATCTCATTGTAAGGATGGACGCACTGCAGATTGCTAAATCGCTTGATCGGCAGAATGTGGCTTTCTGCAGTATAGCACACGAGACACTGCATTCTGTGCGAGCACTAGCATACATGTCCAAGGAATATTCGCATGGGTTGTTTAATAAATGTGGCTTCAAAGTATGGAGCTGAATCTTCTGCGGTATCACACACCCGAGACACTGCTTTCTGGGCAGATACGAGTCCAAGAAACATGCTCAAGAGTTGTTCAAATGTGGTTTTAAAAGTATGCAGCCGAATGCTATGTGTCCCGTCTTCAGCGAGGGAGAATGCTGAAAGCCTGCAGCTAAAGTACTTTTGCCCTAGATTCAGGCGTAAGGTAAGACCAAAGAAGCCATACTGAGCGTCACGAGCGGGGTTAACGATAGGAGGCAGCATTCGTAACTGCACGAATTGATCATTGAGAGCAAGCAGATAGTCCGTTGTGGCAAGGAACACACATATAAATAGTAGACACCCATCCAACTCATTCACCGCACCACCAACCATCACTCTATTCATCACACTACCATCAGGCCAACTGTTCATCCATACTAGCGATTTTATCCAGTACACCGTCTAAAATGACGAACCCTGCTGAAGAACCCAAGGAGACCAGCCAGGCGGCCGGTAACGACCCGGCCCCGAGCGAGACCACCACTGTTTACGTATGTGCATGAATGGAAGCCAAAGTCAGAGGCTACGTCAACCCGATGGCTAACACTTCAACGCAGGTCAAATGGGACGTTGAAAACGGGCGCGACCGCTCTGTGAACGTCAGCCTCGGCACCTAGCCGGCACCTCGTAAGCAGGCCCGCCTCCCTATCGCCTCATGTATCCCCGTTAACCCGATCGATAGCATGATCAAGGGCATTGAAATCGGTAACCGCAAGGTGACGCTCCGCGGATGGGCGTAAGTCAACGTAGAACGATTCCACGACCCGCGCCAAACCTCCACGTGTTAACGCTTGCATCGCAGTGAGAGTTCGCCAAATGGCATCCCGGACCTGACCGTTAACGGACCGACTCACGGCAGGGTCAATATCGATCCGAAGAGAAAGGTCGGATGTTTCCGCGTCGAGGCCCGTGAGTAAAGCTTGCAGCTTTGTCGAAGCTTGCCTCGGTTTGCCTCTCAACTAGAGTCTGGCGCTTGGAGGGAAGCCGCCTCGGATGGTGGCGCGACGGACCAGCCAGGTAGACGGAGATGACGGCAGGTAGCAAAAATATACACGCCCTTTTCTTACTCCCTGGCTCGTCCACTCGAAAACGTGCAGCCCACGCAAAGGTTTTGCAGGCACTCGGCCGATGCGTCGGGTCACTCACACGGAACCGTATGGTGCGCGAGGGAAGTGAAGCTATCGGTGATGATTCGACACCAGAGCTGTTACTGCCTATGTCACCTAGGACGGGGGAATGCGTAAACGAGGTGGCTTGAGACTGTGAACCTGCCTTGCGGCAGTGTACGGCGTCACCAAACCACGTTCGTTTCCAGTGCTATTAAAGTGAACGTGTACCCGTGCGAGACGCGTGAACTGGCAGTGATAATGGCTTCTCTTGTCACCTGTCATGGCTTGCACACGCCCGCTCAAAAAGCTCCCACGCCTCCCTTCCTTCGGCCCGCCGCCCGAGTCGCAGCCACCGCCGCACCGCCGTCGCTGACCTCACCACCCAGCCAGGCAAGCTTTCTATCGTGCCTACGAGCCTACAACCCGAGTCAGGTAGCTGAGAGGAAACGAGGCATTCCTTGCTTCTCGGGATGGGCGGCGACGTTTCCCAGGTAGCTTGTTTTCAACTCCTCACCCATGTTTGTCACCAGTTGTCGCAGGACTCCAGTGGAGACTTCATCCCGGCGAAAACAACCTCACTGTAAACACACAACACATCGCAAGGTCGGAAAGGCACTCCATCGCCATCCATCGTGGACCTGCGCCAGGCGGATGCCACGGCGGGTCGACCCGGCATGAGCGCTCGTCGCTGACTCGTGGGCCAGTCAGCCTGGGTCCAAGGCCCATAGTAAGTGAGTCTTCGCGGCTTCCAACCAGGTCCGTGATCGAATTTTGTGGTGGTTGGGCTTGTCGCCAGTCGAAACCGAGCACCGAGCTGCGCGTTAACACCAAGGCACAGCCACCATTATCCACTTTCTTGAATCATGCTTTATAAAAAGCATACGATAAAGAAATTAAAAAAAGATCAAGTATTGGCAATATACTTGCTACTTAGTGAAAGCGTCCACATCGTATTCCCCTGCATATTTGGCTTGATTCATGCGGAATGTTGCTGGGCACCTATTAGCACAAGCTATAATATCCCCTATAATATAGGATACTTTCACCTTATAGGGCTAATCTGCCGAGTTTAATCTTGTAGGGCCCGAAGTTGCTATATCAGGGGTACTATATGGTTGTGCCAACGAAATAGCGAGTTCAACATGTTAAATAGACTATTTTCCCATACATATCTACTCACTTCACTTCCTTGCATGCAGTTTGAGCATCTTTCCAGCTGAAAAGAAGAATTGCAACTTCCTTCTTCCCCTTTTCCCGTTTCTCTACTAAAATCTGCGACAATGAAGACTGCCGCTGGTGTTATTCTCACGGCCGCATTGGCCACGGCCTTGCCTCATGTTGATACGATCCTTTCCCCCCGCGACACCGATGCGACCAAGGAATCGAAGCTGCCTTGGATCGTTTATAAAGGCACCTATGGCCCCTGCCAGCAAGCTGTCCACGGAGACGCTGGCCGTGAGAAAATTGAGGAAGCGTGCGGGACTGAGGGATTCTGCGATTTGTTGAATCCGGAATACGGTCCCAAAAACCTCCAGCGACTGTCAGAAAAATTTGGCTACGCCAACAACACGGAATGCTACAATGCCCACGGCAAGATCCCCTGGGTTGAATACAAGCAAGACTACGGCGCATGTATGCAAGCCGTCCACTCCAGTGCTGACCGCGAAGACTTTGAGGAAGTCTGCGGCACTGAGGCATTCTGCGACCTGTTCAACCCGGAATACGGCCCCACGAGCCTTCAGCGAGTGTTGGAACGCTGGGGCCAATATGGCTACACGAGCAACACGACATGCTTCGCTGGCCACACCAAGAAACCCTGGGTTGAATACAAAGACTATGGTGCCTGCCAGAAAGTTGCGTACTCGAGTGTTTCTCGCGAAGAGTATGAGCAAGGCTGTGGCACTGAGGAGTTCTGCGATTTGTTCAATCCGGACTACGGCACCGACAGCCTGAAGCGGATGACGGAGCGATACGGCTACACAACCGTCGCGGGTTGCATCGCGGACCATGAGCCCCAGCCTTAATTCGCCATACAGAGCACGCCAAATCAACACCCATGGCCAACAGCAAGGCGCTTGTCGCAAGCGTGTCGCGTGCCTGGGCTTGTACAGTACAAGTCTAGTGTGGGCGGCTGCTTATACCAGGCGAGGTCGGGGGCGTTTCGCTGCATTCGCAGTGGCAAGAATAATTTGAATGCTCTTACAGTAGTTGGAAAATTTTACATTTCAATACAATTGCTATTGCTATTAGTCGCGTTTTGTGCTGGATATGATGTACAGTCATTGAATGGGGATTGGCAGAATGCCGGACAACCTATTCGAACGCTGATTTCCATGCACCGATCTGCACTAATACGCAAAACTACTTGCTGGTGCGTGCTGGAATCCGTCTTACACAGCTGTGATGGCCGACGCATGACAGCCTGTGCAGCTGCCACAGGGCTGCACCAACAAACCAGCCAGGCACAACCATGCCTTACCCTCACGTCAGCGTGTATGCATTCCTTGTGGCGCACATAATTCCTTCAATAGTGACTCGAATCTGCGGGGCTTGTCTGTCGAGATAATGAGAGAGAGGTGATTCTAGTAACGGACGCACAGGCGTGGATGTACCTGCTGCGGTGCCAGGCGCCATCCGAATCTTCATCGACCGGATCCTCCTCATAGATCGGCGCGAGTGGCTCAGCTGAGGGAGCTCAGCTGAGGTAGTATCACGCAGTTGCCTTAGCTGGGTGTTGCTATGGTATGTGCGACGGGCGGGATTCAGACAGCCCAGCTGTTTCACTGCGTCACTGTTCCTTCAGTTCTCTTCGGCAGACGCAAAAACAGCACAGCGCAGCCTTGGCGTCTGCTAGAAAACTATGCAATGGTGTAATGAGCGTACATGGATAGATCTGCTGCGAGCGGCGCATTTGCTACACTAATAATGGTACTGTTAAATCATCACCACCTGGTTCAAAAGTTGGATAGGCATAGTTGCTATTAACATATCAACCAAGGAACTAGCACCGCATCAACACTGCCTCAAGGCTCGCCTAGATACATCCGCTCGGGACTTTCGTGGGGGCGATCAAGTACTCGTCTGTTTACGAGGGTTAGTAATTGGACCGCGGACGACGCCCCCGAGGCGCAGACAATGGAGATTGCACGTACAAATCGGGCCCGTGGGCGACTTCCAAATTCCAAGCTGCTGGAAGTTCGACTGATCAAACTGCCGCTGCATTCCG
This sequence comes from Cordyceps pruinosa, assembly GCA_003025255.1. Classification (NCBI taxonomy): domain Eukaryota; kingdom Fungi; phylum Ascomycota; class Sordariomycetes; order Hypocreales; family Cordycipitaceae; genus Cordyceps; species Cordyceps pruinosa. Next base: position 21,701 of record LUFD01000184.1, read on the forward strand.
GAGGGGCCCCATCGGAACCATTTCACGGTCAGGATTTCCTCTCCCTCCAGGACATGTAAGTCAAGGGGCTCACAATGAACCGCTCTGCGCGCTCGGACGACCCATTGATGCGTGGACACGTTTCCCAGGTCCTCAGCGACCCCCCTTATCTCCCAATCCTGAGGTAGGTACCAGGTGTGACCCAAAACGGTGTTGCTGACCTCAAGCCCGTAGGCAACCTGGCTGGACATCCCAGGCCCGGGCCTGTTCAAGGATTCCCATATTCTGTCCTTGTCAGGGCAGCCATCTACACCAAGCAGCATGCGATCCTGGGATTTCAAGACCCTGTTCCAGTCCTGAAGATCCTTGACCGCAATGTCAAACTCGTCGTTGCCGAAGATGGAGCCCAGCGACAGGTACAAGATGGGTTCAGATATGTTCTGAGCCCACTCCTTGACATCGTTGAATGTTCCCCAGAGCGCAGCACATTGCACATGCTCATAGGCGCAGTCTTCCAGTTTGCCGATCATGCGTGTGAGCGCGTCCTTGGAAATATCCAGGGCATAGTATCGGACGGGCTTCTTAGAAGCCTCCAAGGAATCCAGCAAAGGTCGGATCTTTCTGACATCCCTAAGCAGCCAATATTGATTAGTATTGACGAGATACCCGGCGCGGGACACGAGTTGAAAATCGCAAGAACACAGAAATTGAAGTTGAAGAATCAGGGAATCGTCATCATACCCACACCCGAGATCAATCAGGACGGTACCAGCTTCGATCTTGTCGGCAATCTCGGCGCCGTATGTTTCAAGTAAACTGATCTCATCCTCAGTGGCATAGTATTCCGGCCCTGCGCAGTACTTCTCATAAAGTTTCATTGCGTTGTCGTCTGCCCACAGCAGGGCGGAAGGGAGGTAACGCTGGCCATTGGCAGGTCGTAGGAGGTTATTTTCCAACTTCTCAACTAGCTGAGAGGCGACGGGTTTACCGATCGCCAAAATTTCGAGTTGTGCCATGGCTATTGAGACTGACGCGAGGGAGCTTAGCAAGTTAGCAAGTTAGCAACAGGTTAGGACGATGACAAATTTGATGTAGGAAATGTCCGTAATGAGCTTCAGCTTTATTAACAATGCGTATAAAACTGCGGATCGATAATATCTTGTAAACTTTGCAGGTCGCCATGCACGGCAAACTGGCTTCTCGCACTGAGGACCACGTTTTTTTTCCTTTTCTTCTTCTTCTTTTTTTTTTTTTTTGCAATCAGAACACTGGAAGCCA